>OZ059801.1:2994069-3147377 GCA_964057025.1 Standfussiana lucernea
GAATTAATTCACTATTACGCACACATCAAGAGCTAATAATTTGCGTTTCTTCTACGGACCCACAATTATTGGTTTCCGAGAAACCAGATTCTGCAAAACTTTACTCCAGCAGGAAATTGAATATCACTAAAACCTTGAGGCCCACAAATTGCATTTTAAGCTACATGCCCATATACTTTATTTCTCGCTCCGGTCATTCGTTTAGAATTTTCTTGCTGGAAGAACGTTACCCCAGCAGGAATCGTTTTTTTTTGTTTTTTTTTTTTCTGAAACGACAGCTCGCACAATTTTTTTATTTGGCTCACATTTACAGCTTAAGACGCACTAATTTTTGGTAAGACTCAATTCCTTGTAAAAGTCATTTTCTTGCTGCAGTAATGCACACGTTGGAATTTACTGTGCGATTATTATTTCATATGAAACTCAAAAAAAAAAACATTGCTTTCAGGTAAAGCAGTCAGGCCCTTTTGCATGGACAAGGAGTTGGTCATCCAGTCAAGTTAAAAAAAAAAAAAAAAACAAAACAAAAGTTGCAATTTGAAAGATTGAAAGGTATAGGCAGAAACACCTTTGCCTAACGCCCCACGAAAATAGCGTGATGTTATGTTATGTGCCTTGACATAATCTACATAGTGAACTCATCTTGTCTCTGAGTAAATAAAAAATACTAAGAAAAAACATATCTACAGCACGATAGTATCTTAACTATGTATTATATAAAGAAGGATACCTACTACAAAATAGTATGATTAAATTTACGCCTAATTTCCAAATAGGTAAGCATAAGCTGGGGTTTATAGTACAAACTGTATAAAGTACATTCACATAATTCATTAATGGGTGGTGAGCCTTGATTTTTAACAAATCTAGAGAGTTCCATTCAGTTAAACCCAATCCAATGTCCGTCCTAGGAATCAAACCCACAACGGATTCAGCATTCGTGCTTGCGACCACTATTCTAAAAAAAACAGTTCCGTGATTTCAATGAGACTCAGTATCATCTTCCTGCTCTTGTCGTTTGTTACCTTATTCAGTTGAAGACGTTAATGGCCTAACAGAGTGTGGCAAATCTTCCATCACAACTCGACCGCTTTGGAAAGCTTTGTACCACTCATAAGCACGTGTTTTTGATAAAGTCGATTCACCGTAAGGCATCGTCCTAATTGACTAACGATCGTACGAAAAAACGATGCGATTTCATTGCGCGATGAAAATTATCATGCGATGGTTCAACAGGTGTCCTAATAGCACGCGCGATGACCGACGCGCGATGCCCATCATGCGATGCCGCCGCCCGCACGGCGCCATTTCAACAATCGCTGTTTACAGAGATGCACTGTCTTTGCTGTTGGGCAATATTGGTTTGAAAATTGCAAGTGACATTGAATTAAGAACACGTAGACCACAATATAGGCACATTAATTATAAATAAGGACAGTACGGAAACTAAGCCTAGTTGAGGACATAATTACCTACGCTCCATTGAAGCAATAGGGTTGTAACTTTTAATGTTTTTGAAATTGTTTTTTTTTTTTACATTTTTATTCTGTAGAGTTATGTCTGAGACAATCTCATGGCGTCGGTTAATCTCAGCAAAAGACGATAGTTTAAAACACGGAAAACAATTTAATATTAACACACAACAACTTGTAGAACTATAGATCTTTAACTTTGTCATTACGGCTACGCCTATTATATTATATTTATCAGCTTTAAATACCCTCAAAACCACCGCATTCTGGATTTACAAATAAGTTCACGAATTCATTATGATCGTTCACACGGACTTATAATTCGATGACGATTATAACAATAACAATAAATCATTATTTACCTATCAAAACCAGGAGGAAGTTTAAATACGATAACTCCGGTTTTGATGAAGCCGAGTTCAAACAGCCGTATACTACGCAATACGTACCATTATACTGTGATATAGGCCTCTTAACTCAACGAACTTGACTCACGGTGCCGCCCCTCTCGTTCCTGTGCTCGTTCGCGTTCCTTCTCATATTATTATCATATTATGTTCTGCTAAAGTGGCCATTTTAGACCCCCTGTAGCTTTGATTGCACGATCGCACTATCAAACGCATCGTACGATCGTTATTAAGGGCCCATAGTACCTCAGATGGCTTAGCATGATCCTCCGTTATGCCGAAAATACTGCAGCATTAATTTTGAAATAAATACACGGTAAAGTTGAGGATTAATGCTAGGTCCTATGTTTGACGAAAACACGATTCCGTAAAATTTTCTCGATAGAAAAAAATTCCAAAGTTACCTCCAAACCGAACGATAAACCGCTGGTATTCAAAAAAATACTTAAAATTAGATCATGAAACTTGGCATACTAACTAAACTACCTATAAAGCAGGTCTTATGTTTTTTTTTTTAATTCCTATTATTTTCACCTTAAAAAGAAAATACCTAAACTATCGGCGTCTTGAAGTTGGTTCTCTGCCGCCCGCCACCCGCGCTCAGTCTCGCTTCGGCTTTCGAACGGGAGAGCTGTGTCGCTTGCGCTCATAACACACATTACGCAACAAGACGACGTAAAATTAAAATTTATGTACTTAGGTTTATAGTGTGGCGCAATGGGAAATAACCAAAATAAGAAGCGACTGGGTTGGCGTAAAGAAGCAGGCAAACATATGATAAACGTAATGAAATAAGTATCTATTTACCTATGTACTATTTATCTACAAACATATAGGTAGACAGCATACGACACGTTTGGTGCAGTGGCTAAGCGATTGGCTGCTGCGCTACGAGTCGCAGGTGTTGATTTGTGTTTGTAAGTTTACAATCACAAATGCATCGTCCACGATTCAGGAGAAATCCAGTGTGGGGCAACTTTTATAAAAAAAAAAGATAAAAATTACCTATATAGTTTTGTTTTTGTTTTGACAATATATATTACAACAAAATATAGGTATCTACAGTAAGTACTTAGTAATTGTTTTTTATAATGTTGTCCCACTCCAGGATTTCTCCTGAATCGGAGACGGTGCGATTACAAACACAAATCTTCACAACTATCGTTAGGCTATAAAAATATTTGTTCCGTGCGGGAATCGAACCCGCGACCCGCAGTGCAGCAGCCAAGCGCTTAGAAATACCTAATAAAAAATATAGGTATGTGCGGTAAGTATGTACCTACCTATCTAACTACAAGAAACAAAACTGTAACTTACTTATCCGACTGTAGTGCTACCTACCACATACATAAAATGTATGAACTTACTGACGTACCTTGGTAGTTTAGCTAAATAATTATAATGTATCTTTCTAGAAGACGTCGATTACATAGTACTGAAAACGATGGTGATAAAGATGATGTTCCGGTAAATTCGTCAGTATCTTCTACCTACCTAAAAATGTAACTGATCTGTTATTCGTACCCACGGACCTGTACCTACATAATTATCAAACTATACATTTCCAGTATAAGCTGATCTCACATTGTATAGGCATTCCGTACAATGAGAGGTCAGCAAAAGCAATAAGTACGCAGTCGCGCACACATCCGCATTTCTTAAAACAGAACGTACTACACGATCAATTATAAACCTTATCCCATCAATCACAGCGTGTATATACCATGCACCGTACAACTTACCCACACAAAAACATCGGTTGCTATCGTTGTGCTGTGCAAAAGCATTTTATTTTACATATACGCTAGTGATTGACTAAATCGGAAAGTTATCGAATCTCACATTTATTATTGTACAAAAAAAATTGGGGTCCTCAAAATAAAATAAATAATGAACTGCATGTCCAGAAAATATTATAATAAAAATAAACAATATGTAGCTAAAAAAAATATTATTAAGTAAATTAACACAATCAAAAATCCGGTTACGTTGGTTTAAGCTGTCATAGCGTATTGAAATTGAAACAGTAGGTATTGTTGAACCCTGCTATGGTGTTTACTCACTGACCTGTAGTGGAAGTATTTGTGCAGCACTTGCCGCTTTGATATTACAGGGGTGCACTTTTTGTCAAATAGTGTACTCTTAAATTCATATATTTTTCCATGACGGATTTGATAAGAAATAATTTATGTCATTATTCAATGGGAACTGCTCAAATTGGTAAAACGTAATATTATCAAAGAGATATAATCCTATCGATCGATCGATAGCCTACGTTAGTCGATCTGCACAAGCACATCACTAACTTGCCGCAAGACGCCACGGCCGCGATGCATCCACTTAATAAAGTATCGTTTTGTGATGTTTACATTGCTTGTCCAGTCACTTAGCGGCAAACTTAGGTAGTGGTTAAGGGGCAATGTATTTGTTGCAAAAATAGTACAGTCGCTGTGATATTTGAAAACAAAAATAACATAGTAAGAGCAAGAAATATTTTACGATTTGTTGTTTTTCATGATTTTAAAGACAAATATAGTAAAATACTAATTGTACTAAACACATGGTAAGTGATTCCATTTTGACGTTAGTAGGTACATTGAAACTAAATTTGCGATGTACAATTTTATGTTCATATAATGACAAGTTAATATTAAATTATGATTGATAATTTTATTAAGTACTTAGTACTCGTCCGATAATAGTGTAGTTTACTCTAACAAAATCGCTTCGACTTCGTGTGCCCACGTCCGCGTCACCGCGAGCAGTAGTGTGCGATCGCGATAAAAGAGTGAGGTGGCGCGGGGAAGTGGGGGCCAAATTAGAATTTGAGCTGAGGTTCTATAGGCTCTTAAGCATTTCCAGTGCTCGCGCGATGATTTGCAAGCTTCAATTAGGACAGTCTAAAGAAATGGCATCGTTTGCTCGTACGATCGTCGCCAATTAGGACGACGCCTAAGCCTTCTGTAACATGTTCAGGGACTCCGAACACGAAATTTCATTGGTGATGCAAAATTTAAGACAAACTATTTGTTCGATGTTTTTGTCCATTATGAAATTCGCAAAACACACTAGATAATATGATCCTACTAAAAACAGCATTGTATTATTTTAATCTAAATATACTCGTAACAGATGCAACTCAAACCCCGCGCCAAAATGGAAAACAGTTGTGCCAATCTAACAACAAAAAAAAACAAATAATTGAATTTGGAACCCTATACAAATCATCTATTCCCGATACTTTTTTGACTGAATTTTTTCCATAACTTTTCCGATTGTTTTTGTATAATCTGGGTATTACTGGTTTGGGATGACGAAAAATAACCTTGATCGGGACCATACTATCTTCAAACGAGACAATTAAGGGGTAATTAAGCATAATTATTCTTTTTATTGCAAGTCTTATCGAATGCGACCCAACAGAGGTTAAGCTTAAAACTTGATGTTGGCAACAAATGATTTGTTTGGCGATTGTGATCAAATATTTGCGTTGTTTTGCTAATACGAAGTATACCCTATTACTTGGTGCGTTAAGGTTTATTTTGTATACCTATGCCAAAGTTAATTTTGGTCGCATAGCGTTGGTCGTGGCTTGTCTTGTATGGCGGCTAATGGCGCTGACTACTTTCCGCCGGCCGGCACCCGGCTCCGCGTCAGTATCCGTGCCGACGCCAGGCAGACCAGACTCCACTCCACTACTAACATTCAAATAAATCGTGAGTAATCTCCTGTTTTAGACGAATAAGTCTTTCTCAACATTGCCTGTAAACTATTTCACATCTTTTCATTTTTAATCCAATGTTTTTGAGGAAAATTGTCGATTTGCTGTCGTTTTTCTTTAGCCATGGACGCATGGTGGTACCGGGAGCGTATTTATAACCTTCGTATTCAACATTATTCTGAATGTAAAAACATGATTGAATCAATAGTGAACACAAGAATGTTCATGTTAACGGTTTCTGATTAATTATTTATTTTCATGGCAGGTCCCATTAATGTAAGTACTTACCTACTTTTATCGATGTTTTACTTCCTAATACATACATAGGTACCTTTACCTACCTAACCTACCTGGTTTCATTAGGTAATACTAAAATACCAAGAACTTGCCTTCGATGTATATATAGGTAGGTATCTACCTAATTTGTCATTTTTCTAATAATCTGTCTAGTTCTTTCTCAATAGTAGCATCTAGCTACTTTAAGTAAGTAGATATTAAATAAGGTGGGAAGCGATGGATACACGATTGTTCGTGGGGAACCAGTTTCGAATAATTGGGCAGAGCAGTGTAGTCGGCTATGTTGTGTCATTGATAACTGCCGGTACTAGTTTGTTTCGGTATGTAAACGTAGGTACGTACTTTCTCAGGCAAATGAATTTTAATTTGTCATGCATCATTCATTGGTTATAGTGTCTGTACACACTCAAATTTTCACTCATGTGGTAAGTATATAGGTATATCACAATCACAACAATATTAAAGCCAGCACCTGATATGTGCCCTGAAAGGGCACAGCAATTTTTAGTTATGAGGGTTGTATTGATGATTTAAATTTATTATTATAATGCTGTAAATACGTACGTGTTAGGGTCGCAAATCATATTTTGTTTAACACAGCCTGACACTGAACTGCAAATTTTGATAAATCTAAGACAATTAGAATTTCGCGAGCTAGGTACTTACCCTGAAGTATACATTTAAAACGAATATATGTATACAGGGCGTCCAACGGCTGTGCCACACGGAAGGAAATGTGTATTGTATATAGGAAATTTTACTGAAAGAAGCCTTCATTTTGATTTTTAAATAGCTAATCGCCTGCCGGAACCAGGAATCGAACCCGCCAAAGTTTATTTACAACCCTGGTTGACAACTTTTTTTTTGAATAAATTTAGTACTTAAATCTCATTCCAGAGAGGATATAAATAAAAAGTAGGTACAGACTTTTAACGGAACATAAAATCGTTGTTTTTAAAGTCATAGGCAAAAGATAGAGGCAGATATTCATCAAATACAATTCAAAGTCATGAGTCAATAATTATTATAAATAGAGTACCTACCTACTTTAGTGTTCTCTAAGTATTTCTTTTGTAGATAGAGTACACTTTAAGCGAAATAGAGTAGGTACCTACAATACTCTAAGAGTACGGTTGGCAACAACATTACAATAACTGTATCTTCGCAATATTTCCACTTAAAACTTACAATTCTTCCAGAAACATGCCGAAGGTTGTATTCTACTACTTCCCCGTGAAGGCTCTGGGTGAGTCTGCCCGTCTGCTGCTGGCGTATGGCGGCCAGGAGTTCGACGATCGCCGCATTACGCCTGAGGACTGGCCTGCATTCAAGCCTAGTAAGTATTTATTTATTTTGCTAACGCTAGCTGCGGCCCGGGATCTTTGTGTGATTATGATAAAAATAATACTTCCCTTTTTGAATAGGATTTTGTTAACTATTTTTTTTTTGCACGAAACCCTAATCCTTTTTCTTAAATAAAAGTAGCCTAAGTTTCTATGTTAATCTTATAAGAATAAAATCAGCTTTCTCTCGTCAAAACGGTCAAGCCATTTCGGAGATTAGCCGGAACAAACAGAAAGACAGACATTTTTTTTTAAATAATTTCTGTTGTAAATATACTTTCATATGCATTCAGTAAAAAGCGGTTATTTTGAAATGAGAAACAGACACTTCAATTTTATTAATTTGTATAGATAACACGGCCAAGGCCAAGGTAATTTAAAGATAGTGTCCGATCGAAACTGGTTTTCGGCAACAGTCTCAGTTTCGGCCGAAACCGAAACTTCCTTACAAGGATCATGTTTTGAGGGAAAAATAAAGAAAATATTATTAGTGTGTTAATTTTATAAAAAAACAAACAATTAGGGACGTAGGTAAGTATCTAACTGTACTTGCCACTTGAATACCTTGGTAATAACTAATAAGTATTAAAATTGTTTTTGAAACTGAATCCATAATATTATCACCACTAATGAACTATAGTAAGTACCAAGTACCTAACTAATGTTTGTTTAGGTATAGCATTAGCGAGAGAGTTAAATTAACCAAAAAAATATTTAGATAAGTAGGTTAAACTTGTTTCTACTATAATCAATGTATTAGTTTGTTATAATATCAATTGCTTTATCACGTAATAAAACTTCCCGAATTCAAAATAAATCACACGAAAACTCACAACGAACAAAACGAACTGCAAAAACAAGCCAGTCATGACACGATTAGGCACGTGGACGCGGCAAAATGTCTTCGTCGCTTACTCGCTTGGATGGAATTTAACGCGCCGAACATGACCGATCACAGCGCGAGACCTCCCGAATGCAG
Source organism: Standfussiana lucernea (assembly GCA_964057025.1). Taxonomy (NCBI): domain Eukaryota; kingdom Metazoa; phylum Arthropoda; class Insecta; order Lepidoptera; family Noctuidae; genus Standfussiana; species Standfussiana lucernea. The sequence continues at coordinate 3,002,289 of OZ059801.1, forward strand.
TTTCGGTTTCGGTCGTAGTTTCGGCAGGTTTGCCGCCGAAACCGAAACTAAACCGAAACTCGTTTTTGCCGAAACTCGACCGAAACCGAAACCGAATTTTCGGTCGGACACTAAAGACTTGATGACAAAATTTTATGTAAAACTATACCACGACCCGATACCACATCACCAGCAAAATTAGGACCCAAAACAACGTTGAAGTATACTCTTTTACCACATCACTTGAGTTTAAAAGGACCAATGACGGGCAGTAGTGCAATGGACCTGGCGACCTGGCCACCAAATAAAAATTTACCTTAAGATTTGGAAGTCCCCAGAACTCGCAGAGCACAGTCTACTCTGCATGGATGAGAAATGAGGAGGCACCTTCAGCCACAGTATAGGACGTTGTCTGCTAATCCTAATGCGGAAGAAACAGACAAATTGGTCGTGTAAGATTCTTTCTTGCTTTCTTTCGGACACAATGCCGTATACCGGGTGTACGATCTATTGACTCGGTTTGAACCACACCTATCTGTTTTGAACTTCAAAAGACCCCCATTTTTACTGATAAAAAAATCCTAAGTAATAACGCGGGACGAACTAGACTAGTTCCGTCAGAAGTGGAAGGAGAACGCGCGGGTTCGCGAGAAATGGAAGGAGTGGAGGGAGGCCTTTGACCAGGAGTGGGACAGAGCAGGCTAGGGAAATAAAATTAATATTGCTGAAAGGTAGACGAAATCTTATCTCGTAAAAATTCAAAAAAAGTTTTACGAAATTACAGCCGTTCGGTAATTCATTGACTACACTAACTACATACAATCATAACATCTAATATAGCCATCAGATGTTATAATTGTATGTTTAATTAAGGAACTAGGCCGCCCTATCTTACACTTCAGATTTCCATGCTGATAAAAAAGGCGACTATTGTACTCGTATACGGCACTCATATTTATTACAAACAGTAGTATACATAATATATGCAAACTATAAAAGGTACGATACAAAATGCAAACTATGCCTAAAGTATATTTTCTTTCTTAATACATAAAGATCACACAGTCACTATGTTCGTTCACGCTAATTGATAAAAAATCTTGGCTGCTGAGAAATTCCCGATGGAAATACCCAATAACATTTTGCCCGATCTGGGAATCGAGCCCAAGACATGAGGTTCCGCAGTCGCGCTTGCGATTACGACACGACGAGGCACTCCTTAAATCTTTAGAGAAAAACCGTGTCTGTGTCCGATACGGCTGGATTTGGTTCTGCTGTTGTTTGTCTTGAAAACAGAAGATTTGTAGTGTATTTGTAGTTCTACAATAGGTCGTTATGGATAGACTAGATACAGCGATTTAGGAGAAGCTTTATTTTGGACGAGAGATTTCGGGTTCTCAAGGGTTTTCGTTTTCGGGCAGCTTTAATAACTGCAGCGCTTGTATGTTAAAAAGAGCGCTAAAATATACCTTCCGATCTCCGAACTATACAAGACTGATAGACGGTAGGTTAGGGAAACTTAGTCTAGAATACCTTACAAACAGGAGCTGTTCTGTATTCGAGACAAACCAGCGACTGTTCCTAACCCAGCCCTGTTGGGTTCAGACGGGAAGCCTTGAATTCATGGCTTCTGTTTCGAGTTTTAATGGGCTTTCATTCAAGAAAAGGAATCCGAATTTGGAATAGCATTTTTAACCAGTGATTTGGCAAATCGTTTGTAAGTAGGTAAGTATGGTGTGTAAAGCATCAAATTAAACCATTCAAACCTTCACATACAAATACAGCATCCGCTAAAAGTTATTTTCCTAAAAAGCAAATACCCTCTAAGCTAGTCGAGGACCTGAATCATGTGTAAGTGTTGATGTTAAGAAAGCGGGTAGGTCACAAAACAAGCATCTATTGTACAAGGTGAACAGTGTATCAACATTCAACATCCCTAAATGAAAAGAACAATGCTTGCTTCAAGTTATCAAACAGAGTGCTTGTAACCAAGCTCATAGGGGTCATTGTTGCTTGTCAAAGCTATATTTTTTCCTTTAATATGAGTAATACTTGTTCATTGAGTATATCAGTTCAGAAGTATAGAAAGGACTTTTACATGAAGATACACACACTTGTACTGATGATAACAGTTGATAAAATTAATGAATTACCCTCTATCTGTCTTTATATCAATAGAGACAAGAGTTATGATTTGGTGAAGATAGCTTTGAAACTTTTGTCTGCCTTATTGTGCTTTATTAATAAAAGAATCTGGATATGATGAGGGAGATTATAAGTCATTTGTTGGTGAGAAGTTTTGGTAATCAAACATTCGAGGGTTATTGGTTTCGCATAGTAAATAACTACAGAGCGACTGAGCGAAAATTCGAAGGCAGGTCGAAGACAGTTGCAGTTGGTAACTTTTACTATTTTTGGCAAAATAAATAGGATCAACAGCTCTAGACTGTCAGCAGAGCAGTCTTTTGAATTGTGAGGTATTTTTAGTTTGCATAACATTTATGACCACCGGCTCAGTAGTTTAGCCGTGAGAACCCACAGTGAAATTTTTTTTAGATAAAGCGAAGATAATTTTTATTATGTGTTTATTTACGGTTTTTTTACACCAATATGAGATAAGATATTGTGGTACTTACATATGTGATAAGATGAGTACTTCATTTGTTACGCAAGATAAGATAAGTACGTCTTAGGTGTTCGTCGCTCCTACATCGTTCGATTGCTTATCATGTTGTAAACAGATGACTGGTTTTGTTGCTAGGCTTATGGTGGATCCACACGGCACCGTGCCGCCGGCTTTATGTGCGGCATTCGCAACAAAGCCGGTGGAATCCGATGAGCAGTTTTGGCGATTATGTCCTACATCCAAACTTGTAAACTGTATCTCTAATGATTAAGTTTATATGACTTCAGCTGCTTCCCATATTTCTAATTCTGTTTCAATATTTAATTAGATACTATCATCGTCCCTAAAGCCAAGACCAATCTTTTCTATTTATACTTTAGTTAAATCCAGACTACTTTCAGCCGTTTTAAGACGCGATTTCAACTTTTGGCCATATAATTACTAATTGGCTAGCTGTGATTGTCACCTAAGCATGAAATACTTACCCACATACAACCGAAATGGTTTTATACCTAGTTTAGTACCCAAGTTATTAACAGATGTATATTATATTACAGTTCTATAAACTAGAGTGTAACATGCTGTCGTAAGTAGTGTAATATTGATTGACTTCGTTAAATATTATGTTTAATATATCTTTTCTATATGGCTTAGCCAACAGATATACATAGATAGGTCTATTGATATCTGTGGTTTAGATGTAAAGTAACGATATAACAGTAAAGATGGTACCTCGGGTAGGTACCATCTTAACTGGTATATCGTTATACAGCAGCCTAGCACGCAATTGCTTTCGGGCAGTTTCATATCTTAACAAAGAACAATGTTTTTATCTATGGGTCAGAAACGCAATCGAGTTCTAGAGTTTTCCTATCTCACCATGAAGTCACTTTCAAAACAATTTTGTCTATGGAATTGCAAAATCATACTTTATCGTTCTTTACAAAATCGTTTAGACTATCGCAGTTTAGGTTTATACGGCTGGTCATAGAATGAATGGTAAATTGGTTCAGCCGTCCTGTTACAGCATAACAGCGCTGATAGTTGTTAGATTCAATAAAGTACAATGGCACCAATGTGGGTAGTCATGCAATTGCAATCGCCTGGCTGGGCCCAATTGTGTCGTGTTACAATAGTAGGTAGGAAGATATTTCGCGGTTATTTGCACAGTCATTCATGCCAAGGTCGCCGGCTAAAGTATAGGAGACATTGTCAAGCGGAAGCGAATTCGGACTTGCAAATAGTTGCAAGTCTTAAATAGTTATACATAGTTAACTCGGATTTTGAAAGTCTAAACATGTTTCTGGTTAGAAAAACTGTAAAATTTCAAGTGATAGCTGCTCCGTTACTGTTTTACATAATTATTTTACCTCTGACAGGGGCAGATTAATAGCAACCTTATTATCCTAACTATAAAGATCACAAAAAACTTGATACTTAGACATGTCAAAAAAAAAAAATCAAAATCAAAGTAATTTATTTTCATTTCCAATCGATTGATACTACGAGTATTAGTGATTGGAGCCTCCTTTTAAGCATAGAATGCCTGTGTTAGGAGACTCCGCTCTTCCATAACAAAAAAATACAAAATGTCATAAATATTTACATGAAAAATAAATTATAAATAAAAAATAATCAAAAATCAAATTACAATTAAATTCAAAATCCAAAATAAAATCAAATTAACTGAAGTAAAATCAAATATAAACAAATTAAAATAAAATTGAAATTAAACGACAATCAAATTAAGTAATTAAATTTTTTTTTTTTTTTTAAAGACAAAATCAAATTACAAATATAATGAAAATTACAATTAAATTATATATAATCAATTGCAAAGAGAATTACAGTGATAGCAACCTAACAACTACCTTATTACGGGAATAAAAGTCACTGTGACTTTGAAAGCGATGCAAGGGCGGCGCTTGCAGTAAAACAAATGTGAAAGTACTATACTGCGATAATTTTGTTGACCTAGATAACAAGAACAGCAAAGTACACACGCGACATATCAAGCTATACATTTCCCGTATAATATGGCCTCGCTTTGCATAGATTTCGCGTATCATAAACGGCCCTACAGACTCACGCCGAGAGCCCCCGAGAACACCCGAGAAGAGAATGTGATTGGTTTCTCGCCATGTCGTTCTGGCGCGCGCCTGTTCTTCGATCGGTGTCGGTCTTTTTGCCCGCTTCAAAAGGTTTCTCGGGAGAAGGTCGCATGAGTGTAGGACCTTCTCCGTTCTCACACTATGTCCCGGCGAGCTGTAGGGCGTATTAGAGAGATCCGCATAAACTGGTAATGTACAGCTTGATTGGTCGTTGGCGTTCATAAATCATATGAACAAGGCATTATTCTGCGCCGATACCAGGTAAATTGGGATAAAGATTGGTGAACGGTAATGATTAAGGGTTTAAGTGCTATTTATGTGAGCATTTTGTTAGTCAGCGATATTCCAACATGAATATTCAAATCCTGAATGTTAGGTATAAAAACGCTCCCGCTATCCGTCCGCTTATGCCACCATGTGCATACCTACACAAACAGTTTGATAATGTTTCTCGTTTCGCCTGACGATGACCTTGAACGCAGTTTTTGTATGTTTTTATTACTACATATCGTTACGTCAGTTGCTTTACGAAAATATGTTAGTACTATTGATAGAATAGTCGTGTATGGCCGAATGTGTATCACTGATTAGATAACCATACAATACATGTGCTGGTTGATAAACAGCGCATTCCATCTGTAGTCCAGCTGTTTACATAGGTTCACTAATTAATTAAGAAAAAAAAAATTATAGTCGGTCAGTTCTGGACTTGAAAGTATACTACTACGACCTCTGAGTTTATTTTCAGTGTCTCTTCATTCCATAAAATTTTGAAAGTATATTTATTATTGTCTGCCTCGTTAATCTAGTGAGCATGAGGTCCTGGGTTGTGTTATTGAGTTTTTCCATCAGGAATTTCTCAGTAGCAGCCACGGAGTCTGTATTTGTGCCCATTTAATGTTTCATGGGACTTAAACATACATTTCGAAATGTGGGTGTACATTTAAGTACACCTCTGCCTAACCCTTTGTGTATTACAGTGTAGAAGAAAACTCCAATATCACCTAATTCATAAAAATATTTTTAGCGCGTATAAACCTAGATAAAAGCAGAAACAGACTTATTTATCAAAAGAAAAGCAGTGGGACAGTCTAGGCTAAATAAATAAAAATACGAGTTTCAAAATATTAAATATTTTATTTCGAATTAATTATTTAGTGACAAGGTGTTCTATAGTCGGATGGATCGCTATCGTTCTTTAATATTTAAGTAGTTTGACTTGAAACATCGAGGGTTTCATGGACAAATGACTAACAAACTTAGTAACTATTCAAGTATGGGTTCATATTCACACCAAGGACGACTGATATTCACATACTTGTAAGTGTAAATCAAATCAAATCAAAATATTTATTTGCTAGAATATGGTTTGTATTATGTTGGCTTCGTTATTTATACATTTATGATGGGTGGAGCAAAAATTACTACTACTATTCTACGATTTTCTCACAGGTGTATCTTTCTTCCGAAGACCATACTTCGTTGGAAAGTAATTTAGGTTCATCGACGTATGTTTTCCCCGAAGCAAGAGATTTGGCTGGTCAGTTAGTCTCACGTGATAGGGTCGAGTCTAGCGTTTTGCTTTTAACAAAGCACAGTCTGGGCTCCATCTAAAAACTTCGTATCCAATAAAAAATTGTTCGATTTGATCGAATCCAGAGGGCCTACACAATGGCAATAGCTTTCGAAGGTTCTGTAAATTCAGTAAATTTTTGACTTACCCTTGACAGTTATCGCTGACAGTCTGTCACAAATTCTTGGCCCTCAGGAAGCAGAATTACATATGTAAGCAGTTCACAAGAAGTAGTTAACTAAAGCTATGTTCGTTATTTTCAGAAACCTTATTCGGCCAGATGCCAATTCTGGAGATCGATGGCAAGCAGTACGCTCAGAGCTACGCCATTGCTCGCTACCTCGGCCGCAAGTACGGGCTGGTCGGAGAATCTCCTGAGGATGCTCTGGAGATCGACCAGAACGTCGACCTACTCAACGACCTGCGTGCCAGTAAGTATTGTCTTTCATAATTATCGGAATGGTCTACCATAGGATATGGCCATATATTGAGCATATGAAACCAAATTTGAAAATGTTTTGTATTTGGTCTTCACGAATGCAAAGTTAGATGTGCTGCTGGGGAGTTTGTGCGGACACTTCTTGTCGTTGGCTAAAACATCAGGAAGGAGAGGTGTTTTGGAGGACAGTCTTTCGTAATTTTGGACAATCAAAAGGTGCTGATTCTCTACGTATTTGTATAACTGTTGTTTCGAAAATTTCAAATGTTCTTGTGCTGTCTTGATCCGGCACTGTACAAGAGCTCAAAAAGATTTAAAAAGCCCGATGTCAATAAAGGCGGAGACTGTCCCCATTTTTCACATCAGATATACAAACCTCTAGAGTCTGAGGCCTTCCCTTTATCTGAATACATATTAAAATGCTTTACTTATGTTAACAGAGGCTGCTGCCGTTGAGTACGAACCTGATGAGGCTGTAAAAGAGAAGAAGTATGAAGACTACGTCAAGAACGTGTTCCCGGACTTGCTGCAGAGGCTCAACGCTATCATCGAAAAGAACGACGGTCACATCGCTATCGGAAAGGTAATTGAAAGCTAGAGGTAGATAGACGTACAAGTCCCTAGCTAGAGTTAATGTTCTAGGTTTATTGTACAGCACCGATATTTACACGACAAATTAGACTCCTACCTTGGGTTCAGCACATGATTTTAGACCCACCCAAATTGAAATCTGGTTTACTAACAAACTTCCAGGAAATTTAACGTTCTTCAACATTGTCCTTTAATGTGGTACCTGCACAAAATGTGCTTAGTTTAAGAGATATAAACGAAAACCTGAAAAAAAAGCCGGATAAAATTGAGGTGTCCCCCCCCCCCCAAATTAGCACAGGGTACTCGAGGTCGAAAACTTAGGATAGTCTTCCTAGTTTACCCCCAAACAACCTGTTAAAGTTTCATTGAGTTCGGAATACATGTCGACTGCATTATTACTTTAACGTTTTTTTCTGTTTCCAGTTGTCGTGGGGTGACTTCGTCCTGGCTGGTATGTTCGACTACCTGAAGAAGATGCTTCGGATGCCTGATCTGGAGAAGAAGTACCCAGCTTTCCAGAAGGTCGTTGACAACGTATACTCCATTCCTAAGGTCAAAGCTTACGCCGACGCCGCCCCAGCCACCGAAGTTTAAATTTGACTATATAGTATAAGAATAGATGCAGACATGCAAAGTATATCTTAGATAGTGTGTGTTTACACCAAATGTACTAAAAACAACGTTGCAGAAAAAAAACATGTATTTAAAATAAATAAATGTTTTAATTTTTGTAAGTCTTTTTGGCACATTTAATAACTCAACTGCATAAAATTAGATATTATATTTTTATCGTTGAATGTGTTTTCATCGTCATGTAATGAATGATAACTCCTATAACTTTAGATTTAAGAATGTGTTAAAAGTAAATAAATGTTCTTTTTCATTTATTGGTGTTTTTTCACACCCTTGCGACCTAAGCCATGAGTTATTCTTTTGTGGCGAGTCAACCAGTCTCAGTTAACTCGTTCGCTGCGGCAAAACACACCTGTTGTGTTTGTACTAATTGAACGCCAGTGCGGCGATTACGCAGGGTATGTGTTTTCGAAAAATATCGGATACGACTGTGCGGCAAAACACGCCTAGCGTGTGGCGGCCCGACGCGACGTTTCGCCAGTGCGGGATTACGCGCTAGGCGTGTTTCCATCTATGAGAGTATGCAGGTGTTCAAAAAAGATCCTTAGCCCTATTGTGTTAGGGATTGTCATTCACACTATTCTTTTATACCGATCATTTATTATTTAAATGCCAGGTGTTCAAAAAGGGTCTTAAAGTGCATTGTGCTAGTGCTTGAAATTCTTAAATCCCTGATAGCGCCAATCCACCAGCAACCACGATACACACAGGTACATCATTTTCACACATAGTTCAACGTAAAAAAGCTTAGCTTAGCACTAGTACTATTGTGTATTCTGTGGCTTAGCTTAGTAACTGTGTGTACATCGTGCTTGTGAATGAATAAAGAAAGAAATAAATCACTGGTTTTTAGCTATAGAGGTGAAAATAACTCATTTAAAATGGGTGGTATTTGGTATTCTGAATTTCTGAATAACTCGAATTGAAAAAATATTGGTGCCTACATGTAGGTACTTTACACTTTTATATTTATATATTATAAGTATAAACATTTTGTCCATTGACGTAAATCTTATTTGCATCCAGCATCAGTACCATGAATGAAACAAATCAATATCTCAGTTCCTACGAAACTCTTCTCAATAACAGTAAATGTTATGCAAAATATTTAGTATTAATCCCGCAAACAGGTACCTACAGGTTTTTTTAATAGGTACTCATTTACAGTTTAAGTTCAGGTGCATGTTTATTTTTTGAAATTCTTGCATCCTGCATCCAGGCGTAATACTATTTGCAGGATTAAAAATAAATATTTTGCATGACATTAATGTCATGAATGTCGCAAAGTAACGCCTGATTCTACAACTTACTATTCAACTCGCTTGCAGCAGTTCCTTGCGGTATATACTCACTGCTGCGCGGCTGTGTCACAGCAACATAACACGGGCCAGCCAAAATGTGTCACTGTTATTGAAAGGCACTGTACTGGTGGCTGGTAACCGACATTTAATTCACTTTAATTTATGAGTTTATTTTCTAGATTCGAAGGCGAAAGGCTTATATCGATTTTCGCATGCTGCCCTTGTAATTGAAAAGACAGTAACTTCAATTTATTAGTAATTAAAGTTACTGTTATCGTAGAGTTACGAGAGCTGAATGGTATAGGACTAATTTTAGACTTCATTAATGGAATTAGGGAAATTCGCGTCAACTCTCACACTAAAATGCAAATCTCAGTGTCGAATTCGTCCGCTGTTATGAGCGCTATTAGGTAGATGCTTATGCACCTATCTACTTTAATGAATAATGAAATGTCATTTGAATACATAATCTTATTATCTAGCAATCTGTAGTATATAATAAACTTTAACAGAAATGTGTTATGTCACGAATGATGATCGTTAAATTTTTTGCCGGTAACAGAAAAGTTGAAAGGTAATCATTTGTTTTGGTCATTAAATTGGTATGCGGACACGCATGCGACTAAGCCAGTGATGATGAATATAATATAATTATTTAAAGGCTGGAATACAAAAGCATGCTTCGTCATCTTCCTTGTCCGATTCTACTTCAGGTCGGCGCAACACGTTTTCTTCCATTCTCCCCCGTCAGACGTCACAGCATCATTTACTCTAAAAAGCATGCTTCTTTGGTGGCTAATAAATACCTAGCATGTTTATTTATAGCATGTTCTCCGAGTGTGTAGACATGCTAAAATTGTGTGTTAGGTGCTGTGGTTAGACAAGGAAAAATTTGCAAATACCTACTTTATTAGTACAAGTATGAAATCGTACGAAATTTTTGGACGGAGATATAGACAACATGCTACGCAGTACGCTGGCTAGGTGACAACTAGGCAACTTGGGCGACCAGATTAGGAAACGACATCTGGGTGCATCATGCTTCTGTACTACTTCATAGAACATGGTGTTTTCCAGGCTGAATTAATTGTAATTGTGAGGTGGTATGAATGAAAAAAAAAACACAGTTAGTAAAAAAGCATTTTTTTTTTTAAATAAGCTCTTAATTAAAAAACATATTAATATATATTTATACTCTTATTTAAAAAAAAAAAACCGACTTCGGAAGTCGGTTTTTTTATATCAAATAACTCAATGTAACGCACTTTAACGGTGTAACGGTTTTTGAAGTAAAGTTATAACATTAATAAGTTGTATTAAAAAAAATCTAGTGATAAAATTGGAAAGAAGGCTCACAGAAGGTATGATCCAGAACAAAAATTATATCGCTATGACGCACAGTGGTTCGAAATCGACGCTCCTAGGACACCGAAATCAAAAATTCTTTGGGCGAGAAATAAAAATCGAAACAGCTTTATTTCAGTATTATTTATAATATTTGGTAATATGACAGCTATAGACAGCACCATCGACGAAAAAAAAAAAATTTTTGTATGAAGAAAATCACAAAAGTCGTTTTTTCTCACAACTTAATAAAACTTAAAGCCTGCGGCTTACATGGGGTGCTGTCCCACATGAGGCGATTCCGAAATGCTATAACACACACACCGAGTGTTGAATTTTTCGAAATTCAATTAAAGATTTTTACGGCCGATTTTTATTTCTCGCCTAAAGAAATTTTGATTTCAATGTCCACGGAGCGTCGATTTCGAACCATTGTGTGACGGGGTGAACAAGTCTTTCGGCTTCGTTGAGGTTCTTTTTACACCCATGATTAGAATCTAGTTTATTTTTTAACTAGCTGATCGGCGCAACTTCGTCTGTGTAACATTTTTTATTAATACTCCGCTCCTATGGGTCGCAGCGTGATATTTTATAGCCTTCCTCGATAAATGGGCTATCCAACACTAAAATAATGTTCCGATTCGAACCAGTAGTTCCTGAGATTAGCGCGTTCAACAAAACAAACTCTTTAGCTTTAAATATTAGTATTATATGTATATTTAAGCGAAGTCCTACGTCATTGCTAGTATCTATGTACCTAGTTCTGGTTTGAGGAAAACATGGCAATTGTTATATTCTCATCGTATCAAACAATTTGACCACTATATGATTAGCTGGTTATACAGGGTAACTACTAACAACTTAGCTAGACGATAGGCAGGTTATCAATAGTAAGATGTTGGACCAAAAGCGGAAGTGCTGGGCTGCACTTGCGCGGTGCGAGGGCAGGGGGGAGACCATGCCATTGATCTTTTACAGTCTTACAACACACAACACTAGCTAGGCGACTCATAAAGGAATGCCTAAATAACTGCACGCTATTGAATTTTCGATACCTATCGAATTTTAGCGCTGAACGTTGAACATCCAACGTGTGGAGACTGGCTTCGGACCTAAGAGCCTGTGCCCAGCAATGGATCGGGATGTGGATAGCGATGATAATTGGTGGCTATTGACAACGTGTGATAAATACTGTCCGGTAAAAAACCTCATCATCCTCTGCCTGCCTAGCCTTTCCTCAACCATGTTGGGGTCGGCTTCCAGTCTATCCAGATGCAGCTGAAAACCGGATATTTTACATGGAGCGCCGTCCTGAACCCTAGAACCCCCTTTTCATATTATTTCCGAGCCACAGAGGGATCTCGGATTATGGATGGTCCATGGACCTACCTCGGCAAGCATTGCCTAACCTTGAGAACCACCCATGCAGCAGTTATAACTCAGCCATGAGTCAAAAATAAGAACCATTTCATTATAAACTGTTTTACGGGGGTATTAGAGTGCAGTTTAGTTAATTCGATACGTTTCGTTATTTACTTTATGATATACTTAATTATGATTATATATTTAAATATTATATACATTAACTATATACATTATAATAATTAAAATAACTAAAATAAACTAACTACAAACTATGAAAGAACATCAAAAAACTCCTCCACAACGCTGTCAGCCGGTAATGTGCCCAAGAGACTGGCGGCGTTGCCACGTTGTATGGCAACACTTAGCCTCTGGCCAAGGTAAAAGCCAGCCCTTGGGTCACGGGAAGCGTCAACTAGGCGTTTGGAAATTTCCTTAAAAAGGCTGTGAGCACTCGGACGCCACGGCCCCAGAGTTTCAACCCCAAACGGCTCGAAAATATAGTTTCCACAAAGGTTTCTCCGCAGCCGCAGCGGCAGCGCCAGCGCAGCACGATGAGCTTGGCAGATGTGATGGCGCAAGAGTATCGACACAAGTTGCGTCCCACACTAAAGGCCTACCCATCTTCCATGGAAACAAAGACCGGAATGTGGCCGAAATACCGTCCGGTCTTTTGCCATCGTCGCGTGCTAAGCCACTTAATTATAGTAACCTATCGACTTTGTGGATGGTGTATGCCACTTTCCAAAGTTATAGTACCTACCTACGCTGTCCAAGCACTCGTCTAATTAGAACAAACACTCCTGCCGCGCCCTGCTCCAAATAGCACTATTTTCTCTGAAGTTAATGACTATTGGCGTCACTAAATATACGTAAGGTCACATGGGTAAATAACAAGCAAGAACTGGTGTTAGTGGGGTTATCCATCAAGATTTTATCAGAAGCAGTTTTGACAGAGTTTGGATTTGGGCTCGGTTGATGGCAATAGGCTGGTCTTCAATTACATGGGACTTATACATAACATGGGTGTACTATCCCTTCTACTTGGGCCTAACTCTTCGGGGCATACAGGTGTGATGTTATGTTATGTTACTGCAATTTATAAAATAAAGGTAGTATGTATAATGTTCTATTTGATTTGAAACTCGTTTACATACTTAGTCTGCATACTTTGTGTCCCACTGCAGGACTTTTGCCCTGCAGTGGGACACAAAGTAGGAGGGAGGGAAGGGAGGCCTTTGCCTCCCTTCCCTCCTTCCACTTATCCCTATCAAGTGCTGTTAATCGCCAATCCTTGTGGCAAGAGTCGAGTTCGTCCCGCCATCTCCTTCTGGGCCTGCCGCGTTGCCGTTTGCTGATGTTTGGGACCCATTGTGCGGTTACCTTAGCCCATAGCTCCTCCGGCATGCGACAGATGTGGCCAGCCCAGTTCCACTTTAACTTGGCTGCCGTGAGACCAACATCGGCAATTTGAGTTTTGGAACGCAGTATCGAGTTCCTTATACGACCAGAAAGTTTAACTCCAAGGATACTGCGCTCCATTGCTCGCTGACAGACCCCGAATGCGGACTTTTGACGCTTGGTTAGTGACCATGTCTGCGCTCTATAGGTGAGGGTAGGAAGAATGCACATGTCCATGAGTTTTCTCTTCAGTGAGAGGGGGAGAGGACCTTTTGGTAGTAATTATATATTTTTTTGTAATTATAAGTTGATGGGAGTAGCTAGGTACCACGTGACTTCTCAGTTTCATATCGAAAAAAAACAGCTTTTTCATATTAAGTGTACAATACACATGATAAAAATGTATGGAATAGCTGAAAGATTTTTTCGATATTTGTGTTTGTTGATCGAAGGTCCTTATTACGCACAAGCACGACTCGACATAATTGTTCCATCTTACACCTTTTTGCTGGTCACGGTCCATATTAGTGGCCATTTGGTAATGCCTTCTTATATTTTGGAAGGAATCATTCATGACAATTATAATGTTCAATAGAACTTACGTCCGCGTTAACTATGTGTAATGAATCACGGCGATTGTGATGACGCGACGATTTTTTATCAATTAATGACTTGCTTTTTATCGTAATTTTGTTGGTTTAGCCGGTGCCGGCCATTTTAGTATTTGTACCGGCCGCCGAACGGTATTCCGTCAGTCTTTGTGTGATCACGCAGTTGAAGACACCTGTAGAAGCCCTTTATAGAAAAAAAAAAACAAATCGTAAGTAGTTAATACAGCTTGTTTTTTTTTAAAAGAAATTCATTGTTTTTGTACACACAGCAGAGGTAAACAAACGCACCTATTAAAAAAAAAAAACAAAAATATTGACTATTTGAAATGTACCTAGTCAATTAAGATTTTCTTTATTGATTTTATCAAAAGTAGGTGTCAAAGCTGGTTCACACCTATGTATATTTTATACTTATTTTGGTCATCGACCATAGCTGTTATAATTACCTCTTCCTGTCACTATTACATCATTCTGTTTGAATTAATATTAATAACATCTTCTAATTTCCACCTTTCTCCGGGAAAAGGGTCGAATTAAGACCTGCTTGTTGTCGAATTGCCTTGGGGAATACTATAAAAAAATCTACTGTTCCATATATTTTGACCGTGTAGGTATTGCACTTTTGTACGAAACAGCTGATTTTTTTTTAATAACCGACGAATAATTTCTATGTGGCCCCGGTTCAGAATGATGTACTGAGTATATGGTTTCCGTTTTCGCGTCGGTGTCCCTTCCACCCCGTATACAAACACTCAAGTGTATTGGGTGTTTTATCGTGTACTCTTCCAAATTATTATTATCAGTCAGTGGATAACCTTGACTGGCCCTAAACATCACCCTGCTCTACAAATGATAATTATCGATGTACAAATAGAGGGAATGGGGGCATTATAATGGTCCTCCTATCCAGTGGGCCATACATTCACCTATTTATACCGCTGTATATAACTTTTCCAGAACCATGTCGAAGTCAAAACCAATTTTCTACTACTTCAAGTCTAAGGCTTTGGGCGAGCAATCCCGTCTCCTCACGGTGTATGGAGGCATAGAATTCGAGGACTACCGTGTTGATTTCTATACCGAGTGGGCGGATTTTAAGTCAAGTAAGTACCCACTTTCGCATCAGCATCTAAGGTTCTTCAAGCTTATGAGTTGTGTTGCAACACTTGCAACCAACGCCGACTTAGGCCTTGTCGGGGCCCATGGGCACAAAGGAATTTGCGGCTCTGTTGCTATAGTAAAAAAAGTGAATGACAAAAAAAAATGGAGTTTTTGTATTCTTCGTTGGCGCGGTAGAATTAAGTATGCTGGTGTTTTTAATTGGTAACGATTTCGGCAATGTTTTATATCGGGATTTCTGTTGTGAAAAATCTTCTATTGTATCTTCAAAGTATTTTTTTCTTAACTCAGACAGGGATTTTGCTTACGGCTGGCAGGCCTCTACTCGTACAGCACGAGCATTGATCACGGTTGCTCAGGATGGGCTATTTCAGACTCATATTTCTATATGTACACGATTTTTTCCTTCATCGATGTCAGTGACAGGCATTTTACTTTGTGCAATATTTTTCCTCACCATCGTTGCCCAAACGGCGAAGGAAAAAGAAACCGGCAAGACCACAAATTCCTTGCTTTGGTTTGAACTGACTTTTTAGACTCTCGATGCCTTAGAAAGGTCCACAGAGGAGTATTCTTTCTTAGACTAAAATAGCCCTCCGTACGCTAGCAGATTAACAGTAAATGCAAAAAAAATCAGGACATTTGGTTGGACTGTTGCCATGTAAACACGTATCATGTATGTATGTTTAGATGCAAATAAAAACAATGATCGATAACTTTACATTGCCTGAATTTGCGTAGTTTCGTATTTATTATATAGATAAGATACCAATTTTTGCTAATTACATGCGTATCTATTTCGATCCAGTATATTATTTATATTTCATTGAAGATTACATAAGGTAAATAAATACTCAAGGCACAGATTGAATGATAGATAGTACTGTAGGAATTTAATCATAATCAAACTAGTTTTATAGATAAACAACTCAAACAACAAAATCATCACGTGTTTTTTTCGGATTAAAATTTAAACCGGTGAGACCTTATAAGCCACATGTTAGATTAATCATTATACGGGTTGACCCTTGTTATAATATATGGTTTAACCATTTAAATATAACTAACTAACCTGAATGAAAGAGACAAAGCACCGAGCGTGGGCTAGCTCCGTCACTTTTTTGCATGTACAAAAATATGCAAAACTCTGTGCTTGATCCGTTATTATAGGCTGATTAATTCTGCTATACGGGTTAACCTTTACTCTAGGGTTTTTCACGTAACCCTTCAAAAACCCGTTCTCGGTCCCAAGTGTTACCCGTGTTGTAGAGCACAAACTGACTGCGGCACTGGATATGCTTGGTAAATATTATGACAGTAATGCTCTACGGCCGAACCCGTCCAAAACACAGTCATGTGCATTCCACCTCTGCAATAGTAACTCAAACCGGACACTCAACATCTTAACATCACTGCTCGAACCCAAAATATCTGGATGTCACGTTGGACAGGGCCTTAACGTATGTATAAGTCACACTGCCATAGAACGAAACAGAAGGTGGGGACCAGAAATAACTTGTTTCCATTGGCTGGGGAGCAGCACCCGATGTTCTTCGAACAACCGGCATGTGCCTATGTTTTTCTGCTAGCGAATTTGCGTGCCCAGTGTGGCACCGATCCGCTCACGCGAAACAAGTAGATACTGCTCTAATCGAGACGTGTCGGATAATATCAGGCTGCTTAAAACCAAGTCCACTCAATAAGCTCTACCCGCTAGCAGGTATCGTACCACCTGCTGTACGAAGGGATGTCGCATGCGTGCTGGAAAAAAAGAACCAGGAATCTGATTCCAGACATCCCCTTTACGACCACCCAACCATCCCGGGTAGACTAAAAAGCCGCAAAAGCTTCCTACGCTCCACTCAGGCAATCCAAGACAGGCCACCTAAAGAACATAGCAAGTTATGGCAAGAGAGGTGTCCACCACCTCATGATTTCGTGAAGCCCCTTAAACACCTGGCTCCCGGTTGTGAACTGCAATGGCCTATTTGGAAAGCTCTGAATCTACTGCGTACCCAAGTAGGCCGCTGCAAACATAATCTGGCAAAATGGGGTAATATTGATTCCTCCAACGCCGAGAGCAAGTGCGGCGCTCCGGTTCATACTATGCTCCACCTGCTGGAGTGTCCCAGGTGTCCGTTTACCTGCACTCTCGACGAACTGAATAACGCCTCTGACGCCGCAATAAATGTGGACACCTATTGGGTCTAAACTGTGTAAAATGGAAGTTATATCGATACAAGAAGATGAAGAAGTTACACCCACATTTCGCAAGTTATGTTTAACATACATAAACTCGCAACTTTTTCCCATGGGTGTAGGCAGAAACTGTAGTCAAAGTCATGTATAAATTCCACGTAACGGGTCGAACCTTTTGCAATGAACCGGCACAAACCTAGCTTTCGGGTTGCTACAAAGAAATTCATAATGATTAAGACCCGAGAACATTTGGTCCGAACTGGGACCTTTTGACTGAACCCATCAAGTCCTCATTCTCAACGGCAGCGCCAACGATCACAAGACCAACAAGACAGTTTCACACAATCCACAAGATTTGTTATACTCTTAATTCATGTGATATATTTTGACTTTCAGAGACCAAGTTCGGATACATGCCAATGCTGGAGATGGACGGCAAGCGGTACGCACAGAGCCTGGCCATCTCGCGCTACCTCGCCCGCAGGGTCGGCCTGGCAGGAGACACCCTCGAGGAAGCACTAGAGATCGACCAGAACATCGACTTATTCAACGAATTCAGGCTGAGTAAGATGCATCTTCTCTTTAGACTAAAAGTTACATCATGAGATCAAAGTCCATTTTTAAGGGTGTTTAGCCAAGGGGTGCTAACAAGACTCGTATAAAAAAACATATAGTAGTTTAGAGTCTATGTATGACAAAGACAATGTCGTCTGTCTGTCTTTATCTTTGTTACCAGTAAAATTACCTAGAATACGTAAATGCTTTAGCCTAGTATCATAAAAAATCGGTGTGTGTGGAATGTGTTTTGGAAATTCCCAAATAACAGAAAATTTCGTTATATTCACAGAGGCTTCAGATATATACTATGAGACCGACGAGGCTGTCAAGGAGAGGAAATATGCTGATGCTCTCAAGAACGTGTTCCCGGGCTACCTGGAGCAGCTTAGCACTATCATCAACGAGAACAACGGCCACCTCGCTCTTGGAAAGGTATTGTATTAAAATAACTTTCTACGATCACACGTGGCCTTGTTTTAATAATCAATCTTCATCAGCATATATTTGGTTTAGCTTTTTCTCAACTATATTGGGGTTGTTTTTCAGTCTGCCCAGATGCAGCTGAGTACTTGCTGATTATCGTCAATACAGATTATGCTTAACGATATATGCAGGAAGACTGTGTTTTCTTAGTTTTACCACTGACATGTCTAGTCACAGACAAGATATCAATGTATTCTCAATCTCATTTTCCTGCCTCATATTATTTGGGTTTGGCGCAGCATGTCTCTTTCCATCACTATCAGCTATCAGCCTTATTATCTTTCTTTCTAGGAATATCATGCTTTTACAAAATCCATCCATCGATTACCTATAGAGGGACATTAAAAATACACATGATATTAGTTTTTATACTGACATGGTCACTAACACTATTATTAACATTGAAAACGGGGTGTGTACCATGTTTACTATTTGTTTGGCTCAAGCTAGTCATTCCATTAGTTTATCCATTATCATCCTAATGTTTGAGTATATTCGTGATCATGGTGCTAGCTACAGCGCCGAAACATCGGGAACTCAATACAAATTGTAAGACATGGTTTTAAAATATCCCGTTTTCAGTGTTAAAGATAATACTCATGATATTATGAATAAAAGTTTAAATGTTGTTAAGTCTGACTTTAGTCTTATAGTCACTCACAATAAGACTCAAACAAAACTATTCTTAACACATGTCCCTCATTCCTTCGTATCATAAGCCCGTATGATTATTTCTATTCGCGTAACTTCATACATCACTCTTAACGTGTTCATGTCAGCTGCATTGCCATTCATGGAGTTTCCTGCCCATTTTTCTTCAACGGGCAACTATAGTTATTTTACAGTTTTTACGCCTGTGGCTTGTCTCTAATTTCAACTACTTTTGTTTGATTATTCAAAAGTACCTGTAGTAATGCTTTTGTTTGAAATTCATGCTTTATATGGCCAACATTCCGATTCGTACAAGTCATCGGATCAGTAGGGCTACAATGACGTCTTGCGTGACTTCATCTTCTCACTCTTTCTTTCTCTTTTTCTTCTTCTTTTATCTTGTCTTGTCTTGTATAGAACTAAAACATTCTTGCATTAAGAAGTAATAGTACTTATATCAGATCTCTTAAGATTCACCACCAATGTTCTTGATATCTAAAATATTCTGGTTACAGTTGACATGGGCAGATTTTGTCATAACGGGTACAATGCTTTACCTGAAGATGATCACACGGATTCCTGACCTCGAGAAGAAGTACCCTGCCTTCCAGCGAGTTATTGACAACGTGTATGCTGTCCCTCAGATCAAGGCGTATGTTGAGAAAGCACCTGTAACCAAGTATTAAATTATGTTTGTGCCTGTGGGATTTCAAAGATTTTCCTATTTGTCAGCTGTTACGTTTTTTCATGAATATATTTATTGTCATTCATTATTTGCATCATCATGTTAGTGATATTATCTTGTAACTGTATTTTTTAAGAGTAAGTTAAATTAAATGTTTTTATTTTCAGTTACTTGTTTTTTTTTTAATTTTTTTACAAAGTATAGTGCCATTATTCATGCATAAATCCAGACTCCGTGGCTGCTACTGAGAAATTCCAGATGGAAAATCCCAACAATTTGCCCGACCCGGGAATCTTACCCAGGATCTCACAGACATGCTGCGCCGACCCCAAATAAATTGAGACAAGGACAGGAGAATGTTGATAAAGATGATGATTTCTCCAAAAATAATACTGAACGGAACTGAAGTGTGATAAGTTAACAAGTTCATGCTGTGCTAGAAGTCATTTTGTATCTCTCACCCAGGTTTTTCCCCCGATGGCAACTATGTCGTCTGCCTATCTCGCCGCCAGACGACCCACATTAATTCCTTTTCAGCTCTTGGACGCCATTCGGTGACAGGTTTAGCCTTTAATCCCGCCGACAAATTGTTTCGCAGTTTGGTGGGTTTACAAAATGTAAAACATTTTTGGTCCAAAATAAATGTTTTTTTTTTACCTTTCATCACTGCGCCTTGCTAGGTGTCCTGCCTAATTCCATTTGAGTTCCGTAACGCGATTTCCAATATCGAAAAACTTTGTACGTCTTCGGATTTCGACATTAGGAACTCGATATGCAGAAAGAACATGAGCTATTGGTATAGTGGTCGGAAACGAGCATGTGGTCCTGGGTTTGATACCCGGGTCGGGAAAAGTGTTATTGAGTTTTTCCACCAGGAAATTGTCACTAGCAGCTACGAAGTCATAGGAACTCCCTCTATTTTATGGGACTTAAACGTAACTGGCGAAATGTGGGTACTATTAGGTACACTTCTGCATCGCCCTTCGGGAAGTACAAGCGTGATGTTATGTTAGCTCAACATCCCGCCTAAAATCAAGCTGCGGAATACGGAGTACGGAATGTTTTTTGTTTCTTTTGCAATACTTACGTGAACAAATATAATATGGCAAATGGGATGCCCGATAAAAATAAGTCAGACCTACTTTTTTATTAAAATTAACGAAACTAATGTTTTTATCCAAACCGAACGAAATCAAAATTGAATGAAAATACAAACATAAGAACCGGGAATCTATTGGGTTATCTATGTTTTTGTATCTCAGGTAGATGAGTTGATACTTTATGTACAATTGTACACTTATCTGTTTCTTCGGTCAAGCCTCACGGTTGTCGCATTTATAAATAGTTTTGACTTAATGTTATCAGATAACCCATTCGTTACATGTTTTTTCAAGTCCATTAAATATATTTTTCACTTGGTAACAGATGGGGGATTAGGCATTTATTCGGTAGCAGACAGGCTTTATTTACAATTGTGGTGATACACCAGAGATACACCATTTCAACATGGTTAAAATTTCACAGAATATCTGATAATATAGATAAATCTTTTCAAAATAGCAAAACTTATCGGTAACATAAATAGACGAAGTGAAATTCATTACAATGCGTTGAAAAACAAAACTTAGAAGTTTTGCTTCTGTGGGAGGTCACGCGGCGCGACGCGACGTTTGTGTTAAGAGCGTTTATGTCTATCGCGCGAAGTCAAGTTTAGGTAATTCAATGCATTTTTTACGCACACAAAAGCGCGCGTGCCTGTGTGCATAGCGCTGGCGCGTTCTCTTGCGCTATAGTCAAACTAACCCACTATGATCCGTTCGAGTGCAATTGTTGTAGTAAAATTTAATTTGAATTTGAATTTGAACGTACACGGATTACTAAAGTACGAGTGCATAAAATAAGTATTCAATAATATATTGCAAGTATAGCTATAGTTATGATTAATATTAAAGTCGTTTTTTAGTTATTCAAACATGAATGTGTTGATCTAAACTTTAGAAAGAAACCGAACTTCGTTAATTATTATTGATTTGTGACTGATTAATAAATATTTCTTATTCTATTCAAATAAATCACTTTATACGGATTTACTTACGTTTATTTTATATTATATTTTAACCTGACGCGATGTTCCTCTTAGTAACACCTCTTATGAGGGAAATACAATAGGTTGGCGTTAACTTTAAAAACAATTTATGTTCTTATTTACAAAAAAATAAGTAAAAGTTTTAATAAATAAAATTCGTAGGTAAAAAAATAGGGTAGATATTGGTTGTCACTAAAAATATTGTCAGTCATCAAAAATAATAATAAAAAAATTTAATCATCAAAGTACCAAGATTTTTTAATCACACTATAAACGTCCGCTATCCTTCCACGTACGACTAAGGTCAACTCGGGTCAGGCAGAGCGCCGAGCGACATGTCCTCTCTCTAGAAAGCCTCGCGGCGGACTGATTTGAAATTGCTCGCGCGCAGTGATTTATAGTAGTTTTCAAATATTTATAGAAAAATAATCACTGTAAATTATTTGAAATTTTAAATTGGATGTTTTAAAGCATATGTTCTTCTATTATATTATGCTATTATTATATTAAATCAAGTAAGATATATCGGTGAAAAAATCATTTTAATTCCTTAATATTTCACATTGTTTGAACTTTAATTTCTTATATAAAGAAACCTAAATCAAAAAAATTTCTTCTCCAACTATATTCCTTAGGATCTTAGCAATAGGTAAAAAAAAATCTAATTAGGTTTGCTAGTGGTTTCCTATAATTAGAGCGTCAAAACTGACGCTGAAAGGGAAATTAAGAAAACCTCTGTTGAGTTATCTTGATAGAATTTACCAATACTCTATTAATTGAAATATTTTTCTCTCCAACTATTGAGACAACGAAATTTCCTAAAGTTATTAGTAATTATCATTTTTGTAAAATAAAGGGTTGATGGTATTAAAGGGTTTGAAAAGTACTGTTTTGGAGTCAAACAGCGCATGGACGGCGTAAACGCTCTTAATTCGGAAACATGAAGATTACGTAAGCGCATACTCTTAAAAGTTTTCTCCAGTATTTTTCAGTAACGTGTTTTTTTTGCATATTCTCACTTTTGTTTTCATCGGCATTAAGCTCTCAGAGTTGAAAGTTTTATTTTTTTATTTTTAAGGATATTAAACGCTGCGACCTATGATAGATCATGAATTGCATATTGTATAAATTTGCTTTCGTTCATAAACTTCTTCTTCGCGTGCCAATGGCAATCAAAATTAATTCCCCCCAGAATTTGACTACGAGTTCCTTTAATACTTAAAACAAAGTTGTACTAACATGTTTTAGATTAAATTAACAGTAAGTCAGTTTATTAGTTCTCTTTTTTGGAGAGGATGTTAATTCGGGGGGGGGGGGCTTGGGCTTGGGGTGGGAATGCTTACTGTCTTTTCGCCTGCTTAACCACCTGCCATGATAGCTTGACGGAGCCCTAACTATTTTCCAGGCGACTAACAACATAAAGGGCGACTAACTACCTATTTGCTACTAAATATTATCTTAGCAGCGAAAAAAAATTGCATGGCATAATTTTAAGTTACATACATTTTCTTGCCTGGACAAGTAGCAAAACATAGAGAAACATCGAACTTAGGGCACCCCGCAGGGATAGGTTAGGATCCTTTAAAGTCTGCAGACAGAAATAGGAGCCCCCATTACTTAAAATTATCCTTCACTGTAGCTGCCAACCTACTATTTTTGCTACCGGCTTTAATTATTTTTAATCCCAAATTCAGATTAATTTTGTCGCCGCGCTAAATACATGCCGTTAGTAATATACTACGACTTCACGTTCCCATGTAATGTTCTCTGAAAATGCCTAGAGAATACGCGCACACGTGAGCGAAGCCGCGGACACAGCTATTTTCAAGATAATTTATGTAAATATTATAGTGTTATCAAAATAATTTGTGTTGTTCATTGTGGTATACCGAGCGGTGAAATGATGAATGGCTCGGTATAAGCAGAGATATCAACATGACTTGTGTTCTTAAAGGAATGATAGTGGGCCATACAACACATTACTAAATACGAAAGGAGATTACTGAATGACATAAGGCTTTCAGATTTACACGGGTCGATTTTCCATGTAATGTCTACTTTTTTTTTGTTTTTTTGCAAAAAAGTTTTTATTTTATCCTTTTTAGTTATCGTATCCCACACAAATCCTTGTCAAGTATCAATTTCGCAATTTCTTTTACTTGGATGACATATCTTTTCCAACTATTTTGATTTAAAAACCAAACTTCAGAACCGATTTTGATGAAATTTCTATGGCACCAATCGGGAAGTGTATCCATTCAGATAAAAGAGAAATTTTTCAAATCGCTTCATAAATGACGAAGATATGAGGTAACAAACACAAAAAAAAATACAGCCGAATTGAGAAGCTCCTCCTTTTTTTGAAGTCGGTTGAAAAAAAAAAGGTCACAAGTTTTTGAATTTTCCGCATATTCAATCTATGCAACTTTATTGCCATTTTATTTTTCAAACAGGTAAATGAAACAGAGAGATATAAAACTATATTCATTCACAAAAAGTACCACTTAGTATCGAATTTTGTTTTAGTGTATACGCACGACACCCTACAATTTTATTGGCCTATTAAACGCAAGTTATTGTTACAAATTAGTAATTCGGCTGTAGAATGTCTCATGAATTCTTAAATTGTACCTTATTTTTTAGTGTTGTTATTTTTTTTTTCCTAGAACGATTTGTTTTCCAAAAAAAGGGAAAATTATCCTTAATCTCCCAACACTGGCGCACCCCCGTGGTAGAATATTGGTGCGCAACGCCATATATTTCGAAAATCGATGCGGGTTGTTCGAAAGAGATACCGCGGCCCCGGAACACAAAGGGCGATGAAGGAACATGGGTGGGTTTTAGTCAGTAAAAGTCTGACACACCCTCCCGCTCAGCCCAGAGCGGGAGAAGTCATTTGATGATTTCCCATCCGGAAAAAAAAAAAAAAAAGAAGGTGTGAAAAGTAGAGTATGTTCCTTGGGGATAAAGGTGTCTTCGTTTTGGGCTAGCTTAAATCCCTCGTTGCATTCGGGATTCAAAATAATGCCCGTGACGTAAGACACTGCTTTATCCCCTTGATGCATATTGTACTATTCTTGCTGCGAAAATTATGTAAGTCTAATATTGGAATATGATTTAGGCAGCGACCGAGTAGGTATAACTGTTCGTGGCGATATTACAATCAACTCGTGTAAACATCCGTATAAAACACTATGTACATCGGATTACTTTTTCATGAAACATTTTATAGGTACCACACATGACAAAGATTGTACAAATGACAAGTTGAATTTAATCATGAACTTACTTTTCCAACGTTATAAGCGTATATCGGGCGCTGATATAAGGTTTCAGTGTACTATCATTCACGCATTCGGTAACACTCTGGTAGAAACTTAACACAGACCCGGCACGCCATTAATTTAAAAAAAAAACAACGTAAGTACCGGTGCAATTTATTAGATATTTGTTTACTGAAACTGTAGTTGTATTCCCTCAAAGATAGCAGGCTGGTTTTCCAGTAAAGAGCACTGCTGGGATACGGGATCGAGTCTGATAAAAATCGACGACCATCCACACCTACCCTCGCAGTGTACAATCCCAGCGACATTTTCACACAAAGCAAATCTAAACAAGCGTGCGAGGCTTTGCCGTGTACCGCTGTGCTGCGGCGATTTAACTTTAATATTGTTAACTGTAACTTTTCCAGAGCCATGCCAAAAGTTGTGTACTACTACTTCAATTCAAAGGCTCTGGGCGAGTCGTGTCGTACGCTGATGGCGTATGGTGGTCAGGAGTTTGAAGACCGTCGCATTCCTTGGAAAGACTGGCCGGCATTCAAGCCAAGTGAGTACTCTTGGCAGTATCTAAGGTTCAAAGGGTGGCGGGAAGGGCTCAGGTACAAGAGAACTTACTTTGTGGTTATGAATTAGAGCTCCATAGAGCGGCTTACCAAAATGTTACGCATAAACGTAGGAAAATATTGCTTAGTGGGATGATTTAACTTTCAGATGCATTATTTGGTTGCTTGCCAATGATAGAGATCGACGGCAAGCAGTACGCACAGAGCTTGTCCATCTCGCGGTACCTCGGCCGCAAGTACGGGCTGGTCGGAGACACTCCTGAGGATGCCCTGGAGATCGACCAGAGTGTCGACTTTCTTAACGACCTGATTGCCAGTAAGTATTGCTTCGTTCAGCCGTATATGTTTATTTTTTGCCAAAAAGCCGTCTAAGACAAGCTAAAAGTCAACATTTGCCTAGCCTTTTCTCATATTTGTTGGGTTAGGCTTCCATTCTAGTAAGATGTTGCTACATGCCATTATCTTGCATGAAGCGACTGCTTATCTTAACACCACAACCCATTACTGATTAGTACGCTGTTGGTTGTCAGTGAGTTCCGGGCTAAAAGTGATCACTAAATTTTCTGAATCACGCTTAATGAAGTTGTCTAAACTTCGCAAAATAAAAAAATCGTGTTGTCTTATTATATGTGATACTTTGGTGTGATATGTTTTTCGAATTATGATCCGCTTATGATGGTTTATATCACTCCGTTGGTATATAAAATGTATTTATTTTTACAGAGGGCCGTGAAGTATTTTACGAGACTGATGAAATTGTCAAAGAAACCAAATATGCTGAGTTTAGCAAGAACGTGTTCCCGGACTATTTGGAGAGACTTTACTCTCTTGTGGTTAAAAACGACGGCCATCTCGCCATTGGAAAGGTACGGAGCAGTAGATAATCCTGGGCGATCGATAATTCTTCAATATATTTTATTTTACATGTACCGGGTACAGTTCGAATGGATCGTTTCCTATGAAGGAGCGCTCCTTCAACGGAAGCGACAGGAAACAGTTTTATTTTATTTTACTTTACTCTTTGATTTCTATTCAGCCAAAAGACGTTTACTACTGGTTAGAGAACTCTTCGGATATTGCCATTTTATTCTTGTCGCGCACGTGTTCAGACACGCGGTCGTTGTTCCAATATTTTTCTTATGCCATCTGTTTAACAAGAAATGGGCCCCACGGCCCCACCCAATGTTAATCAGTTTTGGAGATTTGAGCCAATGAACACAGCCTAACGCAGTCCACTGTTCGTCATAGGCCTTTCCCAAGTGTTCCGCTTCTTTTAGGGTCTGGTACTATCTTAACAATAATTTTGTTTACAGCTGACATGGGGAGACTTTGTCTTAGCAGGTGTGTTCGACTTCCTGAAGAAAATACTGAGGATACCTGATCTGGAGAAGAAGTACCCAGCCTTCCAGCAAATCATTGACAAAGTGTACTCTATTCCTGAGGTCAAGGCATATGCTGATGCTGCCCCGGAAAGAGAATTTCAAGTCTAAATGTTTATAATTATGAAATTAAAAAAAAAAACAATCACCGCCGACTATAAGAATTGAGCCAATTTGTACTTAGTACATAAAGTAAATTTATTTGTGGAAATTT
Source organism: Standfussiana lucernea (assembly GCA_964057025.1). Taxonomy (NCBI): domain Eukaryota; kingdom Metazoa; phylum Arthropoda; class Insecta; order Lepidoptera; family Noctuidae; genus Standfussiana; species Standfussiana lucernea. The sequence goes on from OZ059801.1 coordinate 3,029,478, forward strand.
TTATTTCCACGCTTATAGAGATAAATGGAAAAAATCCACGAGTATGAAATACATTTTGATCCTAATCGTCGTGTGATAAGAGCCAGTTTTTAAGGAAGTGTAAATAAAATAACAGAACGTTCTGTTATTTTATTTCTTCGAAGTGTATAGAAAAATGTCGCGTCGTTTGATTCACAGTTCTCGGCTCCATAACACCATGACCTACGGCTCGGGTGTGAATTCCGACTCGGCTGCAAAGACAGTTTCCCCACTTGTATCAAAATTAAGTATTTGTTGATATTATAAGTATTTGTATGCTTACCATGTTAATAATATTGGCTTGTAATATTGCATATACATATTTTAAGAATATTTCAAAGTAAATAAGTTTAAATTTTATATCGTTTTTTTTTCTGACTGTTGAAATGCTTGAGCCTATACGATTTACTAAGTACATATTAATAGTTGAACACTGATGGTGTCTTGTTGGTTTTGTTTGTCTCACCGTTTTGCTCTAAGTATCATTTTTAGCCACTAACGGAAGACCAGTGTGGCATGGGTGCCAATTAATTGATTTATCATAATGTTAATTATTTACTACTTACTTCGTGTACCTAAATATTGAGTGGATAGCTACTGTAAACTGTAGGTATCGTAGGTCGCAGTGGACGACCACGCCTAAATTAGTTTAGCCTTGGGCTGCTGTTGAACGGCGCTTTTTTTGTGTCTTGCGTATTGTGTCAATTTGTCCTCAAACATTAGTGGCTCATTCTATGCAGGGAACTCAACATAACTTGCGTTTTTATAGGGTCAAATATTACGAACACGAAATGAAGGAAGATTACCTATACAAAAAGTACCTACATGTACAATACTGAATGATAATTGTAAAGAAAATGATACTGTATTAATTGAATCTGGTCTTTCAAATGTTTGCATGCCCAATGGTAAAATATGGCTGAGCTTTGATATTATATAACAACTGTTCTGTATTACCCATAGTTGCAAAATAAAATTCTATTCTGTTCTATTCTAATAGCTGGTTCAGTATACACGTGTCGAAATCGACACTCTCACCCATATAATTAAATATCAATTTGATAATAGAGAACGCACTGTTTAGCTTTTTTTTATTGTCTTTGTTCCCTCGATGACGTCGTACTTTGTATAATAGGACGTTTACAGTTTTGGGGTAAATCGAGCGGAAAATTGGTAAGTAACAATCACCCATACCATGACGTCTTAATGAAGGAATGTTTTAGTTCAGTGTGGGAAAGATACAGAGCTATCCAGGATGTCTAGCGCCATCTTATTCCCACATTGGAATAGAACTAACGAACAGTAACGCAGCGAAAACTCTTTGGTAAAAGTTTCCATGCAGTTTGTTATTTATGGTTCCAAATTCAAATCACATACGAGTTATATCAACTGGTTTCTTACTTGAAGCCACTAAAATCAACCGTGACAATGATCAGTCGCACTTAGCAGGCTACCTCCTTCACACCTTGTGTGCCATCGTAACAATCAATTATCTATACAAACAACACTAAGCATATGGTTTGGTTGTACGGCCTTGAGAGATGTAACTTTAGCAACTCGTCACACAGTTAAAACGGCCGTTTATTAGGTATCTAATCAATATGAAACAAGACGAGACCAATGGGATTTCTCAACGGCAAAAGTGGCGAATGTCATACAATCTTTCATTCCATTTCAGGGAATATATTTTCAAAAATCTTTTCTTAATGCTCGCCTTCGTTAAATAAGGAACTTTTGTTCAAAAATATAAAGGACGACCTCAAGCTGAGCGTGCGTTGTTTATCAGTGAGTGACTCGTGTGAAATAGGTTGACAAAAAACTGTGTCGTAGATACATCTTACCTAACTAAATCAGTCATACATAACATCTTATGTGTTTGTTCAGTTTGGATGAATAATAAAGATTACGATGACTAGCTGTTTTTTTTTTAACAACTCACTATTTTATCGTTTTTTTGACAGATAAGCGTCTCAAGTATCTGTACCGGCCGGTGTCCGGTATCAGTGTTAGTGTGATCACGTAATAGTCAACACATCTGAACAAGACATCGTAAGTATTGACGAAATTCGTGAAACTGTTCTTTTATAAGATTTTTTTTTAAATGTTGTACATAGTGGACTTTAGTAAGTACTGTATTTGGGTGAATAGTTGAGTACTATCTAGGCTTTGTACAGTCAGAAAATTTACTTTTGTCAACATTTTTGTTTGTTATGAATTCGATGCTTTATTTTATTTATCATACAGCAGCTATAGGTACTATTTTATTACACACTGAAACTACTTTTTTTAGGGGTGATAAATCATGGTTTACGGTAGGGCTTAATGTAACACACTCAAAACATTGTGCAGATATGGATGTATAGAATAGTTCTGACGTCATGAAGGTTTTTAAAGTAAAGTTATCACATTTAGATATTTGTGTAACTAGAAGATTCCTAGGTATGGTCCATAATAAAAAAAAATATCATGTTCATCAATGACGGGAGAACAAGCGACTTTTAGATTCGTGAAGGGTTTTTTACAGCCGTTGCGTGTTACACAGGGTGGAAGTGCATCGGTGTCCCATTTACGCTGTGTTTATCTGCTTATTCTCTTTCCAGAATCATGCCGCAAGTTGTTTTGTACTACTTCAATGGGAAGGCGCTGGCAGAGTCCAGTCGTATACTGTTGGCGTATGGTGGCCAGGAGTTTGAAGACCGTCGCATTGCTTGGAAGGACTGGCCAGCATTCAAACCAAGTAAGTTCCTAGCCTTGTCATCATATTATCGTCATTTATTAATCTCATAGAGAGGAGGTGTAGGGCAGTGGGCACTTCTTCTTTCGTATCGATGGTATGAATTATCAAATTTCAGGTGGCCACGTTAGGCCGCGCTCACTTTGGATGCGAATTATATCGTACGTAACCGTATGAACACTGTTCGTACGAATTGAGTGCGCACACTGTATACGTTTTTCTCCGTCAAATAGACAGAGTACCGGTGTTAGCGCATACGTGAAGTCATCTTTGCTGCGATCAATAATCTTTATCTTTTGGATAATCATCTTCTAAACCGTAGATTGCGACGCCGTCGTCGTAATCGTAGAACCGAATGGGTGCGCGAAATATTTTTAAAAAGAGATGAATTCGGTGAACTTCATCACATTATGGAAGATTTGTATAATGACCCCAGACTGTTTTATGGTTATACACGCATGGGGAGAGATACTTTTGAGTACATTCTTAATGCAAAACGACCTAACCTGACTAAATACAGCAACTTTCGCGACACAATATCACCTGAAGAACGATTAATTGTCACTTTCACCAGATTTTTCCATTTCTTCGGATATTTCACGCCATGCCCTACGCTGAATGTCACGTAAGTGATAACTGGAATCACTTTGATCCCACAAAAATTTATGCCCGTGAACCAAGTTAATTAACTTTTCTACATCCATTATTGATGAGAATGTTGTGTACACCTGTAATTGGTACCTACATAAGAACCTTATCCTATAAGGTGGGTGGACCATGGAAGGCCATGCTCCTTCGAAGGCCAATTATTAAAATTTCGTAGTTATTGCCATGTGATGACAAATTCCTTCTATCTACATAAACATCCATCGAACTAGAAATCACAGACGCGGCGGTGAATCGCTCGCGCCACTATTTTGGCAGTACGGTCCCTTGCTTCATTGATATCGGAAATCGGCGACGTTAAAATAAGGTGGGTGTACCATAGAAGGCCACTCTAACAAATAAATAGTTATTATTCGTTTATTTACTGGATAAATGAAACTAACAAATATTTAAGTAATACTTTGTTTTATTACGTAATATATAAACCACTTCTTTTTATTGTAGATTTAATGGCTATTTATTAACTTTTAGTGTTAAATGACTGATTTATTATAATGGCCTTCCAAAGAGCCTTGTTTCTAGCAAGGCCATTTTTAAGAGTTCAATGAAACTTATGTTTAATCAATATTGATCAAATCTGCAATTTAAAAAAGTGGTTTATATTTTACGGAATAAAACAAAGTATTACTTAAATATTCGTTCGTTTCATTTATCCAGTATATGAACGAATAATAACTGTTTATTTCTTAGAGTGGCCTTCCATGGTACACCCACCTTACATGTTTATTCTTTAATGTTTGATGTATGTACTGTTGGCGTACCTATTTTAAATAAATAAATAAATAAATGAACGCACGAACGTGTAATATAATCCCAACAAGTTCGGATTGATTTCGGACGTCGGACTTGCACGTACGTATACGTACGAATAACTCGCGCGCAGTGTGAGCGCTTTCATAGTACTCAGAAGGTCGGGAATGTTCGTGCGTGTTCGTACGTTTCTGCACGAATGGAATTCGTACGAAAACGTATCCAAAGTGAGCGCGGCCTTAGTTGCGGTGTCTGTGGCGTTTTTGCATCATCAATCAATCAAGCCAATGAGCACGTGTACTATGTAGGGACACTTTGTGCACTCTATCAAGTGAGCCATGGTCTGGTCGGGAGCACCGCATTTACAATGAGTGACAGTGTATCTTTAATATCCTATTATAGTGTTTGCAACGGCTTATTTATTTAACCGATTGGTTGAAAGTGCTTTCCACATAGGCTACTGCAGATCATCACTAGGGAACTAAAGGTTTACCATGTTTCTATAATGTTTATAGTCGACAAAAGGTTTCAGAGAATCGGAAGGTCAGGTCAGGTAAGTAAGCATTACCTATTTCGCCAAATACCTATAGGTATGTCGCCAAATATTATAGGCCGAAATATAAAAATATGGGACTGGCTTAGGTGAAGTTTGGGGCGACCAAAACATTCAAATATTTTCGAGCGATTCCTGACTGACAACAGAAATATTTGTTTCATATTTTATGCTACATAATGATCAGTGATCGGAATAGGTAGAGCTAATGTGCCTAAAGTTCAAGGAACAGAAACGAAAAGTGGGGACTTCCTTACGACAATTTTTTTTTTCCGATTATTTTTTTCTGAAACTCGGAAATGTCTCGGAATCAATTAAGTAAATTTAATAATAATGCTATTTATTAATCAGTACAGTAAACTAATTGAATTAATTATTTTTCCTTTTTAACCGACCTCGATAACAAGGAGAACGTTCTCAAAAATCCAGTAGATACGTACGTATACGAATGTAAATAACAAACAGGTAAAAAAGATATCGATAAGCAAAGATAATAAATCATAAAGAGCTAAGAGATGATGACCACACACGAGACTAGATAACAATATCGAGCAGATTCGTGAAGTTTTTATTTAATTTACTATGGGAAAATAAACAGCTACAATATAATATGTACAATTGTACATGTTACAATAAAGGCTATTATGTAGTATTAACAATACCTATTGCAGCCCACTACATTACCCGCATGTTAACAAAATTGGAATTAGGTAAAAAGTGCCATTAGATTAGCATTACTAGATTAGTCTCACTATGTAATTTTTCGTAGACCCCAAGGTTGTACACATAAAGTCCTCCAGTCTGTTTTCGCGCAAGGCGGTCGATCTCAGCGGAGATAAATATTACAGTGTGTGCGAAAACACAGGTTTCCATCACTCTGACCCAAGACTCCATACTTAGCCATCAGTGGCAGTTAGTTTAGGCCCTGTTGGTATAGTGGATAGGGGGACCCGGTTTACGGACGATGTTAACGAAGTAATGTGACTTTACTTTCAGATACCTTATTCGGATCCATGCCAATGATAGATATCGATGGTAAGCAGTACGCACAGAGCCTGGCTATCTCCCGGTACCTGGGCCGCAAGTACGGGCTGGTCGGAGACACTCCTGAGGATGCCTTGGAGATCGACCAGAACGTCGATCTACTCAGTGAACTACGCTTAAGTAAGTCTTGCCGTCTCGAAATAGATAAAGAGGTTTTTTTGAACACCGACCTGAATTTTAGACCGAGTAAATCTATATTCAAATACAAAACGACTGTGACAATTCATGAGCGAAGATACCAATAGAATATAACATCATTCTTAACTATACTGGGCTCGGCTTCCAATGTAACCGGGATGGAGCTAAACACCAGAATTGAATCCGTTTTGTCCCGAGGCGACGTGTTATCTTAATTTTATAATTAAACCTCAAAAATTTGTCTTTGTTTATCTTTGCAGAGGCTTCCGAGGTCCACTACGAACCTGATGAGGCTGTGAAGGAAAGAAAATATGCTCTCTGTAATACGACCGTATTCCCAGACTACCTGGAGAAGCTTAACGCTATAATTGTCAAGAACAACGGCCATCTCGCTATTGGAAAGGTAATACACCATATTAGACATAGATATATGTAGAGTAAAATCAAGTTCAAACTTCCGTGAATCAATCAATTCGAATTCTGGTATCAAAGTAATGTTTTCAGCGACTAATAAGTTCAGCGAAGCGCACCATGAACATCTTTTAACTCGGGCTCATGTAAAAAGTTTAAAAGTTCAATTTTAATTGTTGTATTTCGAGAAATATGTAAAATATAAAAGATATATGTAAAAATTTATAAACGAAATAATTATCATCAATATCAGCTGAAAGACAGACACTGTTCGACATAGGCTTCGTCAAAGTGTCACGTAGACCGATCCCGTGCGTGTCCAGGCCAGATCAGCTCGGTTCACCTTGTGGGAGGCCTTCCAAAGATGCTCTTTCCAGTACGTTTGCGGTTGCCACTCCAGAACTTTTCGGCTTCATCGGTTATCCGTTAAAAAGATACGAAGGTTAAAAACCAAATCATAAAATTTGTAGGGCCTGGGACCTAGAATCTTTTAAGAAGATTAATCACACACGAGCAACCGATTTTCTTGTTATTAATATTATTAAAATTTGTTTCCAGTTAACATGGGGAGATTTTGTCTTAGCGGGTCTTTTTGAGTACCTAAAGAAACTGCTGCAGATGCCTGACCTGGAGAAGAAGTACCCAGCCTTCAAGAAAGTCTACGACGACGTGTACTCTATTCCTAAAGTCAAGGCCTTCTCTGATGCTGCACCTGAAAGGGAATTTCCATTTTAAAAATACACATATTCAGTAAATGCTAATTTTCTTGTTTTATATGCCTTAAAATAGTTAAAGTGAAGTTGTTGGTGTGATCATTTCATGTAAATAACAGTTAAATATAATTATTAAATAATTTTAAAAGCGTTACTTTAGTTTATACTACATTGTTTCTGTATACAAGGTTAAGTTTAATTAGCTAGCGAGACTTAGCAAACCGCAAAAAAAAGAAACTGATACTTCAAGAAACTAAACACAACTAGCAGTAGTGTTCCCTTACAAAGAGAGAACTTAGACGAAGGACATCACGTTTGCAGAGTTTAGCTAGCTAATTAAAGACCTTGTATACCATCGTGTACACTACCCTGAACGTGTCGGCACAAATATTATAATAGGGAGCAAAGCCGTTACTGTGAGATCATATTTATCATACAAGGTCATCGTGCGATGACAAGCTTTTATAAACACCTGTTATTTTCTATCATGATTTCTTGACGTGTCTGCCGCATATCGGACAAACTGTGGGCCAATAGCAGGAAACTGGTGCTTTGGCACAGTAAGGCGCGGTCGCGGCAGGCCACGAAGGAGATGGCGGGACGAATTGGACAGGTTCCGTCAGAACTGGAAGAAGAACGCGCGGATTCGCGAGAAATAGAAGTAGTAGAGAAATAGATGGCCTTTGACCAGGAGTACGATAGAGAAAGCTTGGAAAAAAAATCTGAATCTGAATGACGCGACCGAGTTATTGTACTCATCATCATCATCACCTGTCAAACCTGATCCCAACTATGCTGGAGTCTTACCGCATGAAACTGAATACCAGTATATTATATTGTCCCATCGTTTGTGGAACAGCACCACATTGGTATTTCACTTTGCTTTAACGAACCTGTGCCCAGAGACTGTTTAAAAACTACGAACAAGTTAGTTGCATTTTTCTTTCGAAAATATCACTAAGCATTTATTAGCCCTCCTACATTGTCTATATCTCTGCCGTCTTGATTTATTTTCAGATATTATAAATAAATAAAAAACCATTCACTATAAACTTTAACGACAATTAATTAGAGTCACTCTTTGATTATCTTATTATTTTTCTGTGTACTTCGTAATTGGCGTAATGTTTAGTATAATCCTTTTATGTTTATGTACTGTCAGCTGTGAAGCTACCTATCATAAAATAAATAAAATAAATAAATAAATAAATAAATTCATTTTCTGCAAACTATACATTATCCTAATACTTATGATTTAGTTTGCTTAAATCTTTCTCGTGAAAGCCGAGAAAGATAAGCAAATCAAGTATCTTGACTTGGCTCGCGAGGTTGTCGACATGTGGGAAGTGGACTCGGCGATCATTGTGCCGATAGTCGTTTCAGTCAATGACTTAATAAACCACTTTACACCCCTGTTCTTCATAGTTCTATAATAATATATGTACAGTTTTGTGTTTTAATTACAAACACGATGGTAGGTATAACGTTGTCGAAGTTAAATCGGTCGAGCCTCACGGTTGTCGCAATTTTAAACAGTCTTGACTTAATATTATTGACCAATCCATTTGTTTTATGTTTTTTCATGTAGATATTTTTAAAATATTTTTCATTAGGAAAACAGATGGGCCAACCCCCTATCATCAGGCATTTTTTCGGTACGAGACAGGCTTTATTTACAATTGTGGGGATACCCGAGAAGAGGAATTAAACCCGTAAGTGCAAATGTTTCACTCGCGGCACGTATTTAACGTTTAAATGTGGCTGCACTTGAATTAAAACTTCGGAGCAAAATATAAATAACAGTAACAACATAAAAGAAATGCTGCCTTCGACAGTATTTGTTACAACGATCACGTGTTGCGTCTACGCTTCACCTTTTTCTTGCCTGTTCATCAGAGGCTTCGGCAATCATGGTCTATCTTCGGAAATACGAGATCTAATACTATTATTATTACCTGTTCTTCTTTTTTCGAATTGTTACTCGGCTACGTTAATCGTGGTTTTAGTAGTAGTTTTTAACCGACTTCTAAAAAAGGAGGAGGTTCTTAATTCGGTTGTATGTTTTTTTTTTTTTGTGTTTGTTACCTCATATCTCCGTCATTTATGAACCGATTTGAAAAATTCTTATTTTATCTGAATGGATCTACTTCCCGATTGGTCCCATAGAAATTTCATCAAAATCGGTTCAGCAGTTTGGTTTTGAAATGAAAATAGCTGGAAATTTTTGTGTTTGTTACCTCATATCTTCGTCATTTATGAACCGATTTGAAAAAATCTTCTTTTATCTGAATGGATCTACTTCCCGATTGGTCCCATAGAAATTTCATCGAAATCGGTTCAGTAGTTTGGTTTTGAAATCAAAATAGCTGGAAACAATATGTCATCCAAGTAAAAGAAATTGCGAAATTGATACTTGACAAGGATTTGTGTGTGATGCGATAACTAAAAAGGGTAAAATAAAAACTTTTTTGCAAAAAAAAAACCGACTTCCAAAGAAAACACTAAAAAAGTGGAAAATAACTTTACTTTCGGAAGTCGGTGGCAAAAAAGTCAATGAAACAAACAATAGTCACCGACTTCCGAAAGTAAAGTTATTTTCCACTTTTTTAGTGTTTTCTTTGGAAGTCGGTTTTTAATAGTTCTCTTTCTTTATCATGTGGTTAGTGCCTAACCTGGTGTTAGAGCTTTTAAGCTGCCTATAGGCCTCTGACTTGGCTTTACATGCCGTCGAGAAATATCTCTCAGGCAGTAGTAGTAGCTTTTGACGTTAAGTCCTCTAAAACGTAGGTGTAGTTACACTTTGGACACTCCAGTCGGCCATGGTCGGTCGGTGTCGGTGTGGAGTCGGATTCACATTACGCTGCTACAACCATAAAAGTACATGCCTATTATGTATCACCATGGTTAGAATATTACAGATTTCTCAATTGAATTGATTGATTTGACTTCTCAGATCGCTCAATGTGAATACGGGGATCTTCCACCGACCGACCATGGCCGACAACGCATTGCAGTGCATTAATTGCGCACTTATGAAGTCTTCACTTTGGTCGCACTTCGTCTTTAAATTTATGTTACTGAATCAATGAATGAACTACAATGCGTTGAAAAACCAAACTAAAAAGCTTTGCATCTGTGGGGGGCTGGGGGGTCATAATGCGGCTCGACGTTCGTGTTATTTTGAAAAAACATGAAGATTGACAGTATTTTTCAGTAACATGTTTTTCTCACTTTTGTTTTCTATCGGCTGATAACTACTCAGAGTTGAAAGATTTTTTTTAAATTTTTGAGTGTATTAACCGTCGTCGGGACCTATCATAGATCATGAATTGCATCTTTTTGCAAATCATAAACTTCTTCTCAGCGTACTTAAAACAAAGATGTACATACTAACAGGATTTAAGTAGTTTAAATCGACAGCAATTATTTGTAGAGGATGTTAGGAATATACCACGACTTCGCGTTCCCATGTAAACCTGACAATGAAAAAAAATACGCGTTCACGTGTGCGAAGCCGCGGGCACAGCTAGTTATACAAATTATACACGTTCATACCTAATCAGCATGGCATGACTATTTGCAGTACCAGGTGTGGCGTGGTTCAAATTTAGGGCTGTCGACATTTACATTTGACGACGCCGAACAACAATTTAAAAATCATGACAAGAATTTAAAACCCCAGACATTTGGATAAAATTAGGTTTTTTCCTGGACACCCAAGAAAAAAAATACAACTACCTACCTAACTTTTACGCTTTTTGGACCTGGGGCCCGCCTGCCTCACGCACTGTAACCTGTTGCGGTAAGCGTAGATTCCTCAGACGTAAAAAGTGGACACTTTCAAAAGGTTCGGCCTAGTTAGAGGCCCGACGCCCTTGGAATTCAGGAAAACTCCGGGGGAACCTGGACGGATGGTAGCCCTACCCAACGTACTTAGATGGTAAAAAGATACGAATACCTGTTATTTTTATCTGTACCTACACTCAGTATTTCTTATCATTACCTACGTAATGTGTATTGGACTTTTGGCCGCCTACTTTAATATCTCAACATCGGCGGGCGCCCGGCAATTTAACCCGTCAGTATTTGTGTGATCACGCAGTCCGCCTATACTTGCTCCTTTGGTAGGCCCTCCAACAAATCGTAAGTACAGGCTAACTCTACAGAAACTGAGAAAGATAAACACTTTTGGTTGGAATCAACTTTACCAGGATGTTTCTACTCTATAGAATTAATACTTACTTAGTATCATTCGATATTCCAATCCAATCATATCATACATGTTTTGTTTTTCTTTTTGATCACAACTTTTATCGACCCGGCAGATTGTTTAATTGATATTTTTCCTTTTAAAATTTTCCAGAATCATGACGAATGTTGTGTTTCACTACTTCAAAGGGAAGGGTTTAGGTGAGCCATGCAGGCTATTGCTGACGTATGGGGGCCAGGAGTTCGACGATCACCGCATTCAGAATGAGGAATGGCCTGCCGTTAAGCCTAGTGAGTACCTACTCTTGTAATAATATCATCATCATCATTTAGATGGGTTTGGTACCTAGTGGCTTTCATGTACGACAACCAAAATAAAGAACGGTTATCATAAAGATGTTCAATACATATGTTTTCATTTTCAGAAATGTTATACGGGCAGGTACCAATCTTAGAGATCGATGGCAAGCAGTTCGCACAAAGCTTAGCCATCTCGCGGTACCTCGGTCGCAAGTACGAGCTGGTCGGAGACACTCCTGAGGATGCCCTGGAGATCGACCAGGTCGTCGACCTAATAAACGACCTTAGGTCTAGTAAGTTTTAACTTCTCATCATTAAATATAGAAAATGCATCACTTGACTCCATTGATTTTTAGAAGAATCTGTTTTTTTTTAACCTTTCCCGATGTTGTATTCGAAAATAACAATATTCATTTTATTCCAGAGGCTGCAGAGGTAGCATATGAGAAGGACCAGGCTGTGAAGGAAACCAAATACGCTAACTATTGCAAGAACGTGTTCCCAGACTACCTGGAGAAGCTCAGCGCTGTTATAGAAAAGAACACCGGCCACGTCGCGCTCGGCAAGGTAAACATAACACACAACGAGGCTTACCATGGTCTGTTAGTGCAGGAATGTTTTAGGACTATTCTGAGAGTGGGAAAGAGATGGCGCTAGACAGCCATCTCTTGGCCATCACCTGATTTCTGTTTGGAGCACATCTAAGAGATGAATATGTATCTATAGGTACTAGTAAAATAGTAGTCAAAAAGGTAAAGTTTTAGTTTTGTGTAGGTAAGGTAAGCTCTGAAAATCCTCATCCGATTTCAAAAAATCTTTCACTATTAAGAAGCCACATTATATCCGAGTGTCGTAAGCTACATTTAAAATGTACCCGTGCAATAATTTACGACCGTAACAAAAACAAAAGTTAGTAATTATAATTATGAATTCTGCTTCCAGTTGACATGGGGCGACTTCGTCTTAGCTGGAATGTTCCCCTACCTGAAGGCGCTGAACATACCTGAAATCGATACGAAGTACCCAGCTTTCCAGAAAGTCGTCGACAACGTGTACTCTATTCCTAAGATCAAGGCCTACAGTGAATCCACAAACTGACGTTGTTGCTAGAGAACCCGATCAATTAAAATTAACTACCTACCTTAAACTAGGATTTAACACGTTGAACGCCACATTAAAAACCAACCACCAGTGCAGTGCAGTGCAGGGGGCCGCGTCGGGAATAAAATCATATTTTTTTAAATAATATTTTTTAATCCTTATTACTTTGTTAATTCGTTATCTTCAAATGATTATCGTTTTTTAAGTGCGTGGAAGTGTTGATTCAAACTATGTAGGTACACCTCAGAAACGACTGATTAAATTCACCGCTAATAAATTGTTTTGTATCCACCGAATATATTTTTATTTGTAATGGCAAATTATCGATCTATATTGGGCTTTCCTAGTTTTTTAATCTAAACCCTTTTTTGTTTTTTTTTTTTTGCAATAAAAAATTAATAACCAGACATAGGTACAATCTTTTTTGATGACCCTACACAATTTCTTCGTTTTACAGAGCTGACGTCACAACATGGCGCGAGTCAATACAAATCTCATTCCAGGGATACGTATAGAAATAATGAAAAACGTGACAAAACATATAAATCTTTAGAAGGAATAAAAGCGTGCCCAGACATTTTTAAATATTATTATCACTAGATAGCGCCCGTTCGATCCCGTACAAGACAAGGACTTTTGTTCCATCTATGAGCATGCAGGTCAAGTCAAAAGCCTGGGTCAAATAAAAATAGGAAGTTAACACGAAAGGGATGACGGGTGTTTCCTCTAGCCCTCGTCACCACCTTCAAACCTGATCTATCCGTGCCGGTTCCCGAGTTGGACTGAATAGTCAGTTGAAGAAAAATGTTCCGATATATTATTTTATACGATAGCACAGGATAATTTCGACCACCCTAAATCGACAGTTTCCGATCACTTTCTACATTTTTTGTCTTGTAGGTATTTTATTGTTATTAGCGGAGTTAATTATACCTGAGTATTTATCAACTTTGTTGTAATGAGTTCTTATTTTGACTATTTGTTTCTGATAAATGAGTAAACATTAGGTTTTATTGGCACCGGCTGTCATTTGCAAAGATTCATCACCACTTAAGTACTAAGGGGTATCGTGTTGCAGTCACTGGGTTGCGGTCGGATAGGCAGTCACTTCATATGGTACTTGTATTCAGCTGCAGCAGGTTAGAGCGCAAGTCTAAGCAGGTGATGACGGATTCTGAAATTGCGAAAATAAATCGGCTGCTCCCTACATTTTCTTGAGTTACGCGATAATTAATGAGTTGGTAGCTGAGAATGCAGTGAGCCAGTGACGACCCTTTTATTCAGGTTATCAGTTACTTAATTGCACCTTGTATTGACGCACCCGATAAAATTAGGTACTCTACGTATATTCATACATATAAAAACGTAATAATTACCGTGGCTGAATTTTGAACTATTTTTTTTCTTCTCAGCGATGCGTCTTCGATCGTCGATGGCATTGAAATTGAAGCAACCTTATTACTGACTTAACTTATATTAAGCTACTAGTTTTGTGCCATTAAACGTGTTCACATGTTTCTGTAGCTCACAGGCATAGCTAGCATGGCTCGCAGGATGTGACGTCAAGTATTCAATTGTTCGTGAAGCAGCATGACGCGATGTTTGAATTACCGACCGGAGTCGTCTATGAATGTTCACCTGGATATGTTGTGCTCCTTGCTACGAGCAACACGTGTTAGGAGCCTGCTTGACTTGTCAGCATGATTCATGTGTAACGAATATTTTTCTTTCGACTATTTCACTAATCATTTAGCGCCTCTCTAAGATTTCTCTATCTGGCGTTATTGTACATTACCTATTATACCAAATCATCATGACATGACTAAAATGATGAACAATCATCACACAGGTTTGGCGTGGTTACATATTAAATATCACAAACAGATAGATACCGAGGAACTTATCTATCCACTCATGATTTTTTATCATGGCGTGATTATGTTTGGCCGACTACTTTAGTATTTCTACCGGGGGCCACCGGCAAACCATTAGTATCTGTGTGATCACGCATTCCGTCTATACTTGCTTGTGGCAACCCGAAACAAATCGTAAGATAATTGAATATTTTGGCAATCGTTTTTAGAGCGTCTTATTTGCTACAACGACTTTCAACGGCAGTAGCTATTGTCAGTCCAATTTTTTTTTATTGTTTTTCGGTTTCACGACTTCGACATTTTACTTTTTCAGAATCATGACGAATTATGTGTTTTACTACTTCGATCTGAAAGGCCTGGGTGAGTCTTCTCGTCTGCTGTTAGCGTATGGTGGGGAGAAGTTCGACGACCGCCGCATTACGAAAGAGGATTGGCCGGCGTTCAAGCCAAGTGAGTATCCTTGTAGTAATAGTGCCTTCTTCTTGATACGACGGCCCCTACCTACTTATGCCCCAAATCCCAAAAACGAATGGCCCCCAAAAAACGGGACTATAGAAGTAATAAAGATGTTTACGAGTGATGCGTTTTAATTTTCAGATACCCCATTTGGACAGCTGCCAATGTTGGAGTTCGATGGCAAGCGTTACGCACAGAGCATAGCCATCTCTCGGTACCTCGGTCGCAAGTACGGGCTGGTCGGAGACACTCCTGAGGATGCTCTGGAGATCGACCAGAACGTCGACCTACTCAACGATTTCCGTGCGAGTAAGTCTCATTTTCTCAGCTTCGTTTTTCTTTCTTTCACACCATGCAGAAAGTGATTAATTGAATTCAATATATTTTCACAAAGACATACATTTGCATGGTGTGAGGGGTGATAGAAGAATTTGTATAAGTAATTATTCAATACTTTTAACCCAGACATTATGTTTTGAATCCAACTAAATCCCATTTCTTCCAGAGATGTCAGAGATAGCATACGAGAACGATGAGACTGCAAAGGAGGCCAAATTCGTTAACTATTCCAAGAACGTGTTCCCAGACTACCTGGAGAAGCTCAGCGCTGTTATAGAAAAGAACAACGGTTACCTCGCGCTCGGCAAGGTAAACATAGCCTTACTTATTTTTACTGATGTCCGTTTTGATAATGTTTAAGAACTATCTACCCGGCTTTGCTCACGGGACCGTGTATTTTTTACAAGCTTTTGTTTAAATTGCAATATTTTTTGGCATTTTTGGACAGCATGGTTGGCGTAGTGACTGAGCGTTTGGCTACTGCGCTGCGTGTCGTTGAGTTCGATTTCAGTACGTAAATATTTGTTCCGTACGGAAATCGCCGTACGGAACAAATATTTGTATCGCCTATATGTAGTTGTTCTGGGTCTGGCTGTTTGTGTATGTGAGTTTCAATGTTTGTGAACGCACCCACGATACATGAGAAATTCCTACTGTGGGGAACAGTTCAAAAAAATATATTGGAACGTGAAGTCGTAGTACATTCCTAACATCCTCTGCAACATAATGAAGGTACAAAAAAATACTAACTGTTAATTATACTAAGACTTGTTAGGACATCTTTGGTATAAGTATTAAATGAACTCGTAATCAAGTCTTGAAGGGACTCAATATGGATTGCCATCGACATGCAAGAGATGATGAGGATGAGGATGAGGTATACGAACAAAAGCGAGAAATTACGCAAAAATACACGTTATTGTAAACGCTTGAAACTAATGATATTAGGTACAGTTGAAACAAAAAAGTTGTTTAGACGGGTTTCTAACTAAATTTTAAACATTAATATAATATCTTTTGATTCTTTTGGTCGATTTTGATGAAATAAACGCTAAATGATAATCACATCGTTTTTTCTTTCAGTAATTCGATTTTGAATCCAATAAGTGGCTTTTTAAAACTGTTTTTTACTCTCTAATACCTTTTTTGATTTTTCTCGCGTCTTCCAATAAAATTTTTGGAAAAATCTCTTATGTACAGACACGGAAAGTCCACAATTTTTAACAGACTTCAAAAAGGAGGAGGTTCTCAATTCGTCGGAACATTTTTTTAAAATGTATTTTACGTCATATCTTCTAACAAGGATTTGTCGTATCTTCTAGATATGACGTAAAATGTGATACGATAACTAAGTCAATG
Organism: Standfussiana lucernea; assembly: GCA_964057025.1. Taxonomy (NCBI): domain Eukaryota; kingdom Metazoa; phylum Arthropoda; class Insecta; order Lepidoptera; family Noctuidae; genus Standfussiana; species Standfussiana lucernea. Next base: position 3,046,143 of record OZ059801.1, read on the forward strand.
AAACAAACAATAGTCACCGACTTCCGAAAGTAAAGTTATTTTCCACTTTTTTTGTGTTTTTTTTGGAAGTCGGTTTTTGTTTTGCAAAAAAGTTTTTATGTTATATGTATAGATGTAGGTATAGACAATGTGCAGGAACAAGTTTTTTTAGTCTAAAATGGCCAGTTACGGACTTACAAAGATAAAAGTAAAATTTAAGTAAAAAGTAATCAACATGTCGCGTCGCGTCGTGAAGAAGAAGCTACAGACAACTCCCAAGTTACAAAGTAAACGTACATACGCGGAAGATGTAAATGTGTTGCTCGCTCACGTTTGAAGTTTTGAACAAATAATTAATATGAACATCGCGATTTCCGCGACATTCGACCATAAAGGGAACTGATGCAGTTTGAACAGTAATTTCTTTTATAAAGATATCCAAAATTCCGCATAAGTCTATTTGGAAGAAACTTTTTATACTCTACCTGTATGAAAAATATAAAAAAGTGCTTGTACCACTACACTAAAATGCCAGACTTTTTCAAATGAAAAACAACTCTAGGTATAGTACCTACCTATTACATTTTTGCAGATAGGAAAACAATTTTAAACCTCCCATTGCTTGGTAAATTGGTTATTATTATTAATAAAATTAATTCTGGTTCCAGTTGACATGGGGTGACTTCGCCCTAGCTGGTGTGTTCGAAGGCATACAGATGATGCTGCGCGAGCCGGAACTCGCGAAGAAGTACCCTGCATTAAAGAAAGTCGTTGACAACGTGTACGCTATTCCTCAGGTCAAGGCGTATAGTGAATCCAAGAAATAAATTACTAATTCATCTGCTTCAAACTGTAATATCGCATACATTGACATTCTAGATTGTAAAAATAAATTAATTTTAAGACTTCAAAAATAAAAAAAATAATTAAAATTGCGAAACCCATCATTTTATTTTGTGAACTTGCATATTTTCTATGGTTTTGAATGTATGGTAAGCAATCATCGTTGCGGGAAAATGATTTTGTGTTTCTAAAAACATTTTGTACTTATGTACCTACTTACTAACAGTAAGCTTGTAACTAAAGTTTTATTTCATTTTCGGTTGTTAGGCGTCCATATCTTCAATTACAATAAACAATACCACTTAGCTTGCAGTATATTTGTTGTTATCAGTGATAAGGGTAAGATAAGATCACTGTCAGTCAAGAACATTATCGCTCAGTACTTGTCAGGGATTTATTTTACTAAAACGATTACATTTCAATAAAATTCAGGATATCAATGGAACAATGATTACCATTTTTTTATTCAACACATAAAAATAAAGGTCACATAGAATGGCCATACACCAATGTCCTAAATAATACAGCTTATATTCAGAAACATTTTTTATTATTATTCGAGTGTTATAAAATAATATGAAGAAAAAAGTACAAGGGGGAAACAATTACTACAATGCAGGCGTGTCGGACGTAATCTATTGATGTCCAAGATCATGACCTTTTTTGATCAGACTAAATATTTCTATGGATTAGATTTCTAGACACAATTGAGGATACATCAAGAAAGTAAAATGGTTTTGAATGGATGAAAGTCTTATTTTTAGTTAGTCACACCCAATAATTTGATGCTAATATTTAAAAAAGGCAAAGTTTGTTATGGATGTAAGGGGTAATCTTCGAAGCTGTATACTCAAGTGGCTTATAGCACGTTTCCGTGGGATAGTTTCTATCCATAATGTCCGGAGGAAATGCATCTTTGATTCGGATTCTGTTGTCAACGGTAGCAGTCCTCGCTTAGTGGCCATCACAGTCTCGAAAAAGGGTCGTCAAATGTTTGTTTTAGTGTATATTAAGCCTAATATTGATCAGACAACTAACCTATTTTGACAGATGTATTAATTGAGATTAGTGTCACCATAGTAAGCGGTGATATAGAAAAAACGTGTGTGGTCGGGGTGCCCTGCCGTCAGGAAGGAAGTTGCTTATTTTGTAACATAACTTGTTATTCTTGTGATGGTGGACTGGCAATGGCGGTGGAGGTGGTGCAGCAATCACAGCATGCATACGACATATCCATTTCTATATTTTCAGAGTCCACTGATCCCAGTGCAGTTCTTTAATGTCAGGAAATGCCTATCTTTGAATATCTCTTGTTGCAGCCTCCCAATAAGCACGACAAACTCTTCTCATAATTATATGACCTAAAAAGAAAGTATTATTATTTGACAAAAACTTTTTCACTAATACCAACAATTGGATGCAGTAATTCTGCCAAGTTAGTATCATTACATGATGAGCAGGAGTCCACCTTAAAATAAAGGTCCTTTGAGGACACTCTTGGGAAACTCTGTGAGTTCTGCAATTTGCAACTGACATGCTACATCCAAATCATACAGTTTAGATCAGATGCCAAAGAGGCGGGAATACTTCAACTATATAGGTAGGGAAAGTGTCTCATATCTGGTCTTGCAATAACAGAAAACATTCAATGCACAGGATCAGACGATATCTGAAAAAGTAAAAAAAAGAGTAAATATCTTTTTAATTAAGTTAGTTATATATTGACTATTACAATACATATTCACTGAATGGCTTGATGATAAGGTTCTTGGAATCATGTCTCTTATCTTTGTATAGTATCATCCTTCCAAGAGGTGGATTAAAATGGATAATTGACTGTCTCCAGTTGATGTTTCAGCTGTTAAAAATACCCAAATGTCCGTAATGCAGGACAAAACGTGTAACCGTACGTGTAACCAATACCTGCACAGTTCACTCGGGCAGTTAAACATGAGTGAATGCGACAAAACTGTGCAGGTACTTTGTACAAACCCACACATGTTTACGGAACTGTATACACCAAATTATTTTGTAACAATCATATAGACATACAGACCTATAATGATCATGATAGATACACCAATCCGTTTAGTACACATGTTAATGTTACATCACTAGGTAACATCATAATGTGTATATGTGGTGTTTTGTTTGCATTTAACATTGATGCATATTTTATATCATATCAGCTTGTAAATAGACATTCACAATTGTGCGTAGGCCTCCTCATAGACTGCTAACATAGTACTCGTATATGGTGTGCATGTAAATCTCTCTTATAGAAAATATAAATTTACAGGTGTAGACATTACCCAGGACCGTAAAAGAATGAGCATTTGTTCATCTTAATCTTCGCTATGTCACCTCCAAAGATTGTGTTAGTTTCGACTCTTTGGACACAACAATTTACACACCCTAGAGTGAGCGGAAGTTTTACCTGATATCAACGGGTATAGACATTTTCGAAGTGTTTCAACAGTCCAACTACTCACTAAACACTTATTTAAGAGGCTCACAGAGTGATAAGTGAGTAATAGTTCACATAACACTAAAAACAGTCAATTATCACTTAACAATAACTACTATTTTATATCAATCTGCCGGACGGGTTTTACAGTTTTGTTTTTAACACATCAAGTGGCATACTTGTAACGTGTTTTTTAAACTGTTACATGCTTTTCATATTTTAGTCGATTTCGGAACGATTTTTATATTGTCTTTTATTGGCTATGGTTGAGTTCGGCAACTGTCATTTTTTGACGTTTCACTTTACGACCTGATTTCGTCATCGAGGCATTTATCTCGCCAAATTAATTTTACAAATCCGGTATAATCACGGATATTTTTAGGCCAAATGATGCCATAATCGCTGCCTTAAACACCCAAGACAAGGTGTTCAGAAGGAGGGATCCTTAATTTCTTCGGTAAGATTTGTTTCTACCAGACCAATATGTGGTCATCATTTTAGGTTAGTTCGTGTTTTAAGTCGAATTGATGTTTCAGGATTTCAATATTGGACGATGCTCTAGTGTGATTGTCACCTACTTTGGATTTATCGGTGCACACGGGAAAAGTCATTTATTAACGGAAAAACGGTAAGTTCCTTCTTGGGACGCCATGCTCCCCACGTGTTGAAATTCTAATAGACTTGTGTATTAACCTTTTAAAATTTTGTTACAGCCCTGCTGTGGCGTTTTTCTTCTACTTTTTCTTTTTCTTTCGTCTGATTATAATTTTCCATTTCATGGATTCTGGATTCTCTCATCTTCGACGCCGAAATCTTGAGGTCTAATTTAACATTTTTTTAGCCAGACATCTGGCCCAAACTTAATTTACTTTCTTCATATAAAGATGCAACAATAATGATAACCTCAAATTAGTAATTTAATATTTAAAGTAAAAAGGAAGCTACTGACATAATAAATAAGGTATTAACAAAGGTATTTCCAGTGTTTCTATTATCCTAGTTTAGTCACCCCCGGAAGATTAGAAGTTCGACTCTACTAATTGTCCTATCTGGCAAGTATTTTTTAAATGTAGTGTGCGTTCCCAAGGCGCCCGAAATTCTTTTATTGTTACACATACATCTTTTTTTTATTTTTTAATAGGAGAACACACACACACACACATTTTTTTTGCTCTTGTATGATTTCTTACATTGGATCTTACACTTGATCCCACACACCCCCCGGGTATGTTGCATTTTGTCGCTCTGCGAACAGGGACTTGAAGTAGCTTCCTGATCTTGTTAGTTATTGTTGCATCTTATAATTTGTAGTATTGTTTACAGAACACATTATATAGTTTCTGTAAAACATTATTGTTTATTGTTGTAATTTATAACTTGAATTCTTTTGATGTTTCTTTGTAAGTAAACAATATTTCCTAGTAAGTAAACAATATTTCCTAGTAACATTATTGTACTTTTGTGTATGTTTAACTTTTATGGTTACAGCATTACCCATTTACTCTTGCAAAACCAACATTTGTATGGTAAGACAGTTTTGTTTTGTATTTAAGTGACTCAACATTGTAAAACTTAAGTGCGGTGTAATTTTATTTCATATTTTATTTTAAGTGAACTTTGGTTTAACTTAATAATCATACCTTATGTGACTTGAACTTATATTGTAAATTATTGCTGCATCTTTTCATTGCTAAACACTTTGATATTTTCATAAAAAACAACTTGTAACTTTAAAAATATTTCAACTTAACCTCAAATATTTTATAACTTTTGAAGTCTTGCATTTTGCTTTGCTCATCAATTATAATCATATTGTTTGTTCAAAATGGATAAAGAAGTTCAGTCTTCTCTGCCTCTTGCTAAAGATAACATAGAAACTGATGGTGCATGCACAGTTCCTAATGTTGCACCTTTTGTTCCTGACATGATTAATTTGACAGATGTACCACATTCTTTTGATCATAATGACAGGATTGCACACTCTTCCTCAGCTTTTGCGACGAATGCTTTGCCTTCATTTAATTCAATGAATGTTTTGGTTAGTGAACATATTAAAAAGAATTTTCCTTCTGCAATTAAGTTGCCCGATTTAAAAAAGAGTAAAATTAAATTCGATGGGAAATCTTGTGTTAGAGAATTTATTACTGAAGTTGAAGAATATTTTTTATACAAAAATTTTGATGAAATTTTGTTGGTTGGTTCATTTACGGACTTGCTTAGTGGTATTGCTCTGAAATGGTTTCGCACAGTTCGCTTTCGTATTCCATCCTGGCACGAGCTTAAACTTGCTTTACTTAAACGTTTTGACAGGCCGGATTTTGATTATTTTCTGGAACATGACCTTCGTACGAGGAAACAGAAGAGTTCTGAATCTCTTCCAGATTTCATTACAGAAATAATGGACATGGCTAGTCGTCTTTCTTTGCCATTGTTTGATGCGGTTTTGATTAACATTATTAAACATAACATGTTACCTATTTACACACCTTTTATATTTGGTAAGCCTATTGATTCTGTAGAACAATTTCTTATTCTTGCCAAAGAACTTGAAGTTTTCGTCAGTCATAAATTCGTTAAAGCTGAAAAATCTACCGTAAAGTCTAATGCAGTTCTAACTTGCCTAAAGTGCAAAAAAACGGGACATCATTTTAAACATTGTACATCCATACCTGGCGTGATTTGTTTCAAATGTCAAAAGGTTGGAGTCACATCTAAGAATTGTGATGTTTGTAACACAGAGAATAAGAGCTCTAGTGAGTCAAAAAACTGATTAGGTCGCATCGAGCCCCTGTTGTTATTGATATAACCGCGAGTGTCTCGATGAAAGAAAATTTTGCTGAATGTCACAAACCTGATGATGCTACTCGTAACAAAGACTTTGCAAAAATGGTTGGTTTTTAAAAACATTTTTTTAAATTTATAGATCAGCTCCTGTTTTATTTGTTAAAGATAATGATATTAGACCGTATTTATAATCCTCCGTAGGTAACCATACTTTTTCTGGTTTATTAGATAGTGGTTCAAATAGTTATTCCTATAGAAAATATTTTAGATACAATTCGTTCTAATCATGATTTCATTAATTCTGGGTTCAAATAGTCATGAATAATTTTCACAGTTAGGTTTTAATATCACTAAAATATTTTATAATACTTTATACACGCCTCAAAACAATACAGTTGAGAGATATAATAAAACTGTTGAAACTTGCATAGCTTGTTTTGTTAAAGAAGATCTAAGCTACTTGAACTTGGTCTAAGTATTTATCTAATGTTCAATTAGCTTTGAATAGTAGTGTTAATCTAGCTACAGATTTCACCCCTAATTTTTTGATGTTTGGTATGGAATTTATTTTTAATACTTCTTTGCATCGTTTTATAACTTGAGTGAACTGGAAGTTTCCAATAGAACTCACTATGCTGATTCTCTTAACTCACTTAGTGATATTTTTGTTAAAGTTCAAACTCATTTATTAAAAGCTTATCAGTTTATCTATTATATTAAGGGTCGTAAAGTCATTTCTTTTGATGTGGGGAATGTTGTGTGGAGAAGAAGTTTTGTTCAATCTCTTGCACCTACTTATTTTTCGGCAAAACTTGCTCCTAAGTTTATTAAATGTAAAATTATTGAAAAGATCTCTGAAAATGTTTATATTCTGAAAGACCTTAATAAGGGTACCGCTGGTTGTTATCATGTTAAGGATATAATAAAATTTTAATTTGGTTGCCAAGTGTTAGTCTTGATTTTGATAATTTTGTTTGAAGCGCGCTTTTGTTAGTGTGATGTACGATGGGATGGATGATAGGTTATTAGCACTTTAAATGAACATGTATGTTAGGTAACTTCTTATAAATTTGTTGAATTTGAGATCTTAACATTCTAAAACACAACTTAGGACCTTTTAATAACCTGTTCTACCCACACGACTACATTTTTCATATCGAAAGATCTTATTATTATTTCTAAGTATTATTATTTTTTTATGCAGTCTTGTATGCAATTTTTTTTGTACATTCTTGTATACAATTTCTGCATTGGTACCTACTACTTTTGTACACTCTGTTCTCACTTGTAGAGGTTTACCTATCTTTTTTTTTTTACGGATCTCGGTATAATTTTTTCCTTGATTTCGTTGTTTTTTTTTTGCTTCTGTGCTCGGAAGATTGGTGGTGTTGTGCCGATCACAGAATGCATGTCTTTTTTTGCTTCTGTGCCCGGAAGATTGGTGGTGTTATGCCGATCACAGAATGCATATCTTTTTTGCTTCTGTGCTCGGGAGATTGGTGGTGTTGTGCCGATCACAGAATGCATTTTTTTTCCGCTATTGTGCTCGGGAAGTTGGTAGTGTTGAGCCGATCACAATATGCGTTTATTTTCGAAGGTGTTTGTGCTCGGAAGATTGGTGGAGTTGTGCCGATCACAACATTCTTCTTTATTTTTTGCATCTTTAGAGATGTGGAGATTTTAAACTGTATCTCACAGTTGTATCTCGTTCTTGCTAGTCAGTGGCTATGGTGCCTAACTGTACTCATATAGACATTTTTGGATTATTCTTGTTAGACAGCGGCAATTGCGCCTAACTGTACTCTTAATTTATACTTGTTAGTCGGTGGCTATGGTGCCTAACCGAACTCATATTGGTATTTTTGTTGTATTCTTATACATATTGTTCAGCGACTATGCTGTGTGTAATGTCCAGCGATATTATTATTATTATTTTTTATTATTTATTACTATTACGCTTAACTGTACTTGTAATATTTCTTGGATTTAACTTGTTAGTCAGTGGCGAAGGTGCTTAACTGTACTCATGTGGTTCTTTTTGTATTATAGATCGGTTGTGCTTGTAGCTTGACTGCACTTATTGTTTTTTTTTGTTTTGTTTCTTTTCCAGGATCTTTTTGGAAACGTTTTATTGGAATTTATATTTCCTGTCTTTAAAAAAAAAAAGTTTTTTTTTACCTTGTTTGTTTTTAGCATAAAAGAAATTGCTTTCTTTTATTTTTTCGGGGAGGGATGTAATGTAACGTGTTTTTTAAACTGTTACATGCTTTTCACATTTTAGTCGATTTCGGAACGATTTTTATACTGTCTTTTATTGGCTATGGTTGAGTTCGGCAACTGTCATTTTTTGACGTTTCACTTTACGACCTGATTTCGTCATCGAGGCATTTATCTCGCCAAATTAATTTTACAAATCCGGTATAATCACGGATATTTTTAGGCCAAATGATGCCATAATCGCTGCCTTAAACACCCAAGACAAGGTGTTCAGAAGGAGGGATCCTTAATTTCTTCGGTAAGATTTGTTTCTACCAGACCAATATGTGGTCATCATTTTAGGTTAGTTCGTGTTTTAAGTCGAATTGATGTTTCAGGATTTCAATATTGGACGATGCTCTAGTGTGATTGTCACCTACTTTGGATTTATCGGTGCACACGGGAAAAGTCATTTATTAACGGAAAAACGGTAAGTTCCTTCTTGGGACGCCATGCTCCCCACGTGTTGAAATTCTAATAGACTTGTGTATTAACCTTTTAAAATTTTGTTACAGCCCTGCTGTGGCGTTTTTCTTCTACTTTTTCTTTTTCTTTCGTCTGATTATAATTTTCCATTTCATGGATTCTGGATTCTCTCATCTTCGACGCCGAAATCTTGAGGTCTAATTTAACATTTTTTTAGCCAGACATCTGGCCCAAACTTAATTTACTTTCTTCATATAAAGATGCAACAATAATGATAACCTCAAATTAGTAATTTAATATTTAAAGTAAAAAGGAAGCTACTGACATAATAAATAAGGTATTAACAAAGGTATTTCCAGTGTTTCTATTATCCTAGTTTAGTCACCCCCGGAAGATTAGAAGTTCGACTCTACTAATTGTCCTATCTGGCAAGTATTTTTTAAATGTAGTGTGCGTTCCCAAGGCGCCCGAAATTCTTTTATTGTTACACATACATCTTTTTTTTATTTTTTAATAGGAGAACACACACACACACACATTTTTTTTGCTCTTGTATGATTTCTTACATTGGATCTTACACTTGATCCCACACACCCCCCGGGTATGTTGCATACTCCTCCATAGTTCGATGTTATGTTAACTTCTGCCGCTACTTCGTCACGCATGTGGTATAAAGGATACCGCAGGGGAACTGGGCTTGGATACTCGCCAAGTAGGTTGCATTGACCCTCAATACTGTCTGCTGGTGCTATTCGACAAAGTGCATAATAGTTCCTAACATTACCGATGGGCAAGCATCGTTTGCAATAATCTGCGATATCCTCTCCTGTAGTGAGGTCTGGCGCTTTTAAGTTCTCCATCTCGTTTGAGACAAGCATCGATGGTTTTCCTGTTGATTTAAAATCAACTATTCCTCCCATAAGTTCGGGAAAATGCTTTTGTAAACTTGAAAGGTAAGGCATCACTAATATTGTGTCTCGCCTGAATTCATCCGCAATGTTGTTCATGTAATCTTCTGGGATAATATGGTCAGGGTTCGCCAATCTATCGCCCTCCCATATTGCTCCAGGTATTGGGTTGTTTGCGTGGAATGTCTCTCTAACCATGGCGGGCGTGTCAGCCCGTGATAGTGCTACCACTGTGTCTCGCAGGTTAGACAACAACATATTCTCAGGTCGTGGAACGTAAGCTCCATTTCTATCCTCCAAGTTGCTGGCAACAGCTGGTACGTAGACCTTCTCTTCAAACGTCAAATAACCGATTGCGTTGATTATCTTCCTTATCGGCTCTGGGGCTTTTGTCATTGTCTTTGCAATATGGATCACGTCCGCATTCACACGGTAACGATATACGTGGTCTAACAGCCTCGGAAGAACTGGTGCGTCCTTCTTTATCACTTCCAATTTAGATTCGAGCATCCCAAGGAATACTCGATAAAGAGCATAAATATTTGGAACTTTATTCTCGTCTGCATATGACGATGAAATATACGCAAGGTTGCAGACTCCTAGACCGATTCCTCGTGTTGTAATAGATAATGTAATTGCCTTTAACGTCTGGGTATCGTCTAACCTTGCTAGAGCGCTATCTTCCATGTTCACTGATGCGCCTCGTGACAACCTCATATTTTCAACTCTTCCTCGTTGGTAGTTTCGTCTTCCTCTGCTGACAGAAGATGCATGTGGCTTTCCGGCGGTACGATTTCTTATATAAGCTTCCATCTCTAAAAAATGAATGCGAGTAAGATGGGGCCTTGTGTGACAGCACGAAACATGGTACACGACCAAAACATGGGCACGGCCGCACGGGTGACAATAAATGAACGATTCCTTTTCAATCTTGAACGTTAGCGCGATTTACAATTTTATTATGATTGAATATTTTAGCTGTGCCATAAATACCATAGTCGTAAAATACGAAATCAGTAATAACTGTAGTAAATTAAATAAATTTACCCTGCCAACATTTTATGGCCTACAAATGAAATCAAGTTGAAAGAAAAATGAAGCAAAGTGTTATGCGTGTAACGTAACGACATATATGTATATGTTTAGTGATGGGATAATATTTAGCTTTATTGCATAGTCGGTTTTTTTTTATAGAAAATGAAGTTTACCTAATGGGGGAAGCGCCAGGGTATCCCGCGAACTTTCTTACATTTTTTTTGCAATTTACCAGGTATTTTTACACAGGTTGTATGTGAAACAAAACATGATTTGCGACCGTAACACGTATGTAGTTACAGAATTATAATGAATCAAATCATCAATGTAACCCTCTAAGTTCATTTAATCCCATTCAATGACTATTTCATGAAAAACTAATGTAGAGCCAGTGACACCCGCGCCACCAAGACGAATCTAACGACGTGACGTATAATTTATGCAAATCCGTTTATCCTTTTAGAGGTTACGCGGGAACAAAGAATCGGACATGAATACATACAGGTCAAACACATAACCCTCCTTTTGGGCTTCACCGCAGTCATTTATGAAGCAATCATACATAACATCACGCCTGTAATACCCAAAGGGTAAGGCAGAGGTGTACCTTATAGTACACCCACATTTCGCCAGTTAAGTCCCATGTAATAGGGGGCACACACCGTGGCTGCTACTGAGGGATTCTTGATGGAAAAACAAAATAACACTTTTGCCGACCCGGGAATCACTCATGCTCAGTAGTCGTGCTTGACTAGAACAACGAGTTAAAACATCTTATCAACTGCACGTAATGATGAGCGCAGAGAACGCGACGTGAATGAATATCACCAAATGTTGAAACGGATGTGTGGAGTAACAAGAATGGATAAAGTATGGAAGCAGTGTATTAGAGGAAGTTTGAGAGTGGCGCCTGTTGCAGAAAAATTTAAAGGAAGTCAGTAAGGAGGGATGAAACGCATGTTACTAAAAGAGTGATGGATATAAGTGTTGACGGATGGAGACGGATCCATCCATCTTTTCTTTGGCCTTCCTCGGCCAAAGAAAAGATGGATGGATTGTGTGAGGAATGATATGAAAGGGAAAGGAGTATATGAGAATGGAAGAAGAAGACGTGTTGCGCCGACCCCAAGTAGAATGGGACAAGGGCAGGAAGCGATGATGTGATATAATGTGTCAATTGGGTATAATTAAAATAATAATACTTTATAGTTTTGTTTTAAACTTTCTTACTAATTATGATAGTTTTTTTTTTTCAAATACTTACTCCATTTTAATACTGTTTGTGAGGAGGGTAAATAGTACCAACACTAGATAATGATGGCAAAATTTGGAGATCTTTGTACTTATTTATTAACGGCACCTTTTACAACTATGTTTAGCAAATAAAAAAAAATGAGTTTGACTTTGAAATAAGTTACTTTAATATTAGGTTACGCTAACACTATGGATTTCTTGTGTGCGACATAAAAAAATATTAATTCATTGATAACGAGAGGGAAGCCGCGGGCAAAACCAAGTACATATATACCTACACTTACTGTTACATAATATTGTGCAATATCGTTGAGTGTTAGCCGTGCTATATGGTGTGTTTATCATTCAAAACAAGGTCATTGTAGGATGACTAGCCGAAAAGCTTATCTATGTACGTATAGTCTATACATATGTGTAGTGAGTAAGTGCATGTGACTTCTGTTATTGTAGTACCTTTTTAATAAGTAATCTCCGAAGGGTAAAGGGGGTTAGAACACTCACATTTCGCTAGTTATGTTTAAGTCCCATGTATTAAGAGGCGCGCCTATTGCCGCCAACTCGGCACAAATCCAGACTCCGTGGCTGCCACAAAGAAATTCTGGATAGAAATTCCTGATGGAAAACACCCAATATCACTTTGGCCAACCCGGGAATCGAACCCAGGACTAAACCAACAAGGCAGTAATTAAAACAAGCTTATAGTAATACATCGTTTTTTTAAGACAAACTGTTACATACGAGGTGCAAACACTGTATAACCACTTGACTTCGCATACAGTGCCCCGATGCTCGAAAACTATTAGTGTTTTGTCGCCTACATATAGGCTACGGTACTAGTAACCATTTTAGTTGTGACCAAGTATTAGACCTGTGTGCACGCTAAATTATTCCAATTTTTTTAACTTTTTAGTCAATTATAACGCATCAAAATGCCTTCATGCGCGGTGAAGTGGTGTGGGAAACATTCCAAAACATCTAGTTACAAAAAGGATGGCATACTTTTCACCGGTAAGTAAACAGTAAGAATATTATTTTTGATTTAATCAGATTATGAGCGACGGCAGAGGTCTCGTTTAAAATGGTGGTTGGGTGAAAGAGCACACGTTTTAATTTCCGCGTTGATGTCTTTTGGAAATGTCTCGTTCTTTCATTAGACAATTCTAATTCTTTTATCCCTTTCTTTCCCTTTATATGTTTATCGTAAAAACCTGTGCTGTTACCTTTATTATCCGAAATTGATATCGACAATAATAAAATTTAAATTAATAAAAATGTTATTCAATTCAAATACTGCAATAAAATACCTCTTTACCCTAAATATTAACCCTAAAACTTGAATTCGAAAAACTTTTACCAAATTAATTCATTTTAAAAATCAATAATAACTGGATACATGTTTTTTTTTAATCGATTGTTTTTGAGTAATTATTTTATACGATTTTAATTCAGTATTTTTCATAATGGTAAAATTCATTTTATCGATTTCGACTGTTTTCCCTTAATGAAGTAGATCAGCCCTAACGATAGGCATAACTACCTATGTAAGTTGACCTTGAACTAACCAATTGCAAACGCGCGTTCTTCGTCGTCCCCCGGCCCGCGGTAGTGAGTACTTCTTAAATCAAAAAAAAAAGAAAAATCGAAAAAAAAAGAAAAATCGAGAAGAAATCGGTCTATAATCTCTCTAGTGGTTATATACTCTATGACGAGGTGGAAGGGACACCGAAACGGAAACCACATACCTACTCAGTACATCATTCTGAACCCCCACACAAAAATTTTCGTCGGTTATTAAAAAAAAATCTGCTGTTCAGTACAGTATGACGTGTAAGTATTGCAGTTTAGTAGTTCAGGATGGTGTACTGAACAACTGGAAGTAAGCGGCTTAGCGTCGCTGTCCCTTTCACCATGTGTAGGTATCTATAGGTACCTATTTGCAAAGATTACATAATATGGTGCAATGCTGTTTGAGCGGTACGTAGAGTGGGACTACACTTATCACCAAGGCCATCGTGTGATGACAAGCCATTATTTTTATAGACAGCAATCGTGATTCAGTTGCTGTTTCCTTTCTTCTTTTAATTCTTCTAGATTTTAGCTAGTGTTGCCAGTTGCATGTATCCAAGACACGAGACTTCACACGAGTCGCTTCCTTCTGAAAATGATATTATCTAGGACATCCAAAGTAAGTTTGACACCTTTTTGACTAAGCAATTTTTTTTATTTTTTATTTCTGCCTCCTCCACATTTTTTAACGTTTCCTTAATTTTTTGCTTCATGTTACACGTTCTCTGTCTTTCTATTTTAGTTTTGCTTCTTCTTTTCCTTATTTGTAAGTGTTGTAGGTAATCAGTTTTATCTTAATAATACTAAAATATTATGCAATGTTTAATAAATATCTACACACAATGCTTGTTGTGTGTGGTCTGATACTCAATTAAGATTAAGAAGATAATCAATTTATCGGTTCTTAAATGTTATCACTACCGGTATGCACGTCGTTTGTTTTGAAACTTTAGTAGGTATTTCTACCGGCCGGCGATTGACGGGTTGTCAGTGTATGTGTGACCTCGCACGTCTTCATACCTAAACAAATTCAACTGTGGGAGCTCGCAAAATAAATCGTGAGTAACAGCTGATTGTTTTTCTATCTCTGTCTATAAGCGGATACGTCTTGTTATACAGGTTCCCTGTCCCCATACAAAGGTGTCATTGAAAGGTTCTGCGCTCAGTTGTTCTTTTCAAGATTCTTTTTTGTGTCAAAACAAAAGTTGTAGTTAAACACTTGTATAAAAATATTTTTGTAAAAAAAAATAAAAATAAAAATAAAAAAAAATTGCTCACAAATGATTCATGAACGTACGGCAAAGAATCTATTAGAGCACGCTCTTTGAATCATATATGATATGATCACATATGATTCAAAAAGCGTGTTATGTTGAAAACTTTTACAATACGCTCATGAATCATATAAGCACTATAAAATAAATAATATTTTTTTAGCAGGCAACACAAAAAAACATATTTCATTCTAATTTTATTATCTATATACATGTCAGGTTCAGAGGTCTCCACTCTATGTTACGATTCTGGTGATCTGTGTCTATTATGCTAAAAGTACCTAACCTAACCAAACGGTAAAGTATCTAACCTAGATAATCTACAGTATTTGTTGTTGAGCAATTGATGAGTGAAAACAGAAAAAATGGGTTCACGCTATACGGACGACGAAGTTAGAAGAATGTTAGAAGATAGTAGTGATGATGGGCAAGATTTTAGTGATGGTAGTGGAGAAGAATACTTACCAAATCGAAGTGATGCAGACGATTCGGATACTTCGGGAAACCAAACAGAAGATATAAGTTCGATTACCAATGAAATGCAGTCTTTTCGCGAACCTTCGGCGGTAAGTTTGAGAGAAACGATAGAAGAAAATGTGAGAGGACCGGTTGAGGAAAATGTGAGAGGATTACAGGAAAATTTTACAGAACCCATGCAGGAAGAACTACAATGGTCGGAGAATATTCTTCCCATTGAGCGAGAAATATTTATAGGTAATTCGGGCGTGCAGGATATTCAGTCAATTACAGACCAAACCGGTGAAATTAGCGTTACAAAAATTTTTGAATATTTTGTTTCTGACGACGTTATCGAAATTATGGTAAACAAAACAAATGACTATGGTCAATTGTTGAAGGAAAGACAGACAATGAGACATAGTAGGATGATGCGCTGGAATGACGTCAATAGTGCAGAACTAAAAAAAATGTTTGCGGTCATTCTACTGATGGGTATTGATAAGAAGCCTTCAATCGAGCATTATTGGAAAATGGACCCTCTTTACTATAATCCATTGTTTCACGAAATATCTATGTCGTATAACAGATTTTCAACACTTTTACGATGTTGGCATTTTGAGAACACCCAGCCCGATAATGACAATGTTTTGTACAAAATACAGCCCCTTATTGATCACATGATTATGAAATTTCGAGTGTTATATATCCCAGGTGATACGCTCGTCGTCGACGAATCACAAATAAATCATCAAGGTAGATTACGTATAAAAACATATAACCCCGCTAAGGCTAGCAAATACGGGATAAAAATATACAAAATGTGCTCCGTGAATAGCTACACTTGGTCCTACATCGTATACGCTGGATCAACAACGGCTCTTGAGGGCCTTGACAAACCAGGTACAGTTGTTGTAAAACTATGTCTACCGCTTCTCAATGAAGGAAGACTTATTGTGGCTGATAATTATTATACGAGTCTCGGGTTAGCGAAATACCTGAAAGACCGTAACACTGATTTGTGTGGCACACTCCGTAAAAACAAAAAAGGTTTGCCGCAACAAGTTTTGCAGAAAAAACTCAGAAGGGGCGGAGTTATAGCTAGGCAGTTAGATAACTATGTTACAGTCCTCAAATGGCACGACAAGAGAGACGTTCTCATGATTTCAACGTGTGATGACGATGAAATGGTACCTACTTATAACTGGAGAAGAGACGAGACATTGAAGCCTAGAATGACGGTTGAATACAATACCGCTAAAAAAGGGATAGATGTTTCAGATCAGCTTGGTTCCTATTATTCCCCTCTGAGAAAAAGCCTAACTTGGTATAAGAAAATCGCATATGATCTCATGTTTCAAGCCGCCATAGTAAACACGCGCATAATTTACAACGAACTTACAGGAAAAACAATGACTGTACTGCAAGTTCAAGAAATAATTATTCGGTCTTGGCTCGGAGAAGCAGCGGCCAAAAAGCACCGCCCAAAGCCTCCAACGCAAGGTAATACTTCCATCACAAGTCACCAACTAACGGAAATCCCTAGGAACGACGGAAAACTAGTTCGGAAGCGGTGCTCTGCCTGTTATGCCAATATAAAAGCAGCTCAAGGCAATCCACTTCGTGCCAAACAAGTAAACAAAGAATGCAAGATGTGTAACAAAGCCTTCTGCTTGAGCTGTTTCAATGAAAACCATAAAAACTGATGTGTGTTTGGGCAAATAAAGTGATTTCAAATAACCGTATATGATTATAATTACGTAAATAAAACTTTGTGATTTTTGTAACAAAATGACTTTTATTGCCAGCAAAATTGACCCCCATGTACTTACTTAAAAAAAACAAAAATTACCAGATTTTATTTTGTACAAATAATTTTGATGATTTGTCCTGTCACGTCCCATACAAAAAATAAAATTAGCTCATCACGTTCAGATACAAAAAAATACCGGAACAAGCATATGAAATTGTGCAAATATGATTCATGAGCGTAACAGACCAGGTACAAAAGCGCTCCCATGAATCACATATGATTCATGGGACAGGGAACCTGTTAATCTTGGTAGTCCACATTTTACCTTCCCATTTTGGCCAACAGTTTATTATAACAGCGTACCAATCTATATCTATATATTATCTATATCTATACATATAATAAATCTGTAGGCGTTTCTGTACATTGAAAATATTTAGAAATAAAAATAGTAGGGGTGTTAAAGTATAACAAACAGAACACATTTCTACTATTTTTAGAATTTTTGTCTGTTTGTCTGCAATCTGTGAGTCTTCGGCTATGTTTGTTAGTTTAGGTATCACGTGAAAATTACAAAACCAATGTGGTTAGTTTTCATGCACGAGTATTGTGCGTAACTTAGAGAAGGTATTAGTTTTTGTTTAATTGCAATCCGTGCTCTTAATCAAAAGATATATGAATTTAAAGTGTTCAAGAAGCAATCATCATCATTACTTATGATACGTGCAACGGCATCTATTGAATCAAACTGGTACTAATGAATAAAGATGAAGTCCTCGCAAGATAACATTAAATGGACTTATCGGGTTTTTCAAAAAGTTATGATAGCAAAAGGCAAAGACAAGTAAAGGTACTTTAGATGGCGCTGATTTGAAAATCTTCATAGCCTATTTTTACGATTTGTACGATCGCTTTCCATGCATTAAATTTTAGCAGTTTAACTCCCGGCTCGATAGATGGCGTTGTTCATTTGACGCCAATTTCTGAATAGCTAAATTTGCGTTATGATTTTCCGTGAAAGAACGACCCTCGCCGGGTAAACTGCATCGATGTCGGTTGTTAAAAGTATTTGGTTTCATATTTGATATCTATATTTGATATATATATATACCAATATAGATATCAAATATGAAACCAAATACTTACACATGTATATATATATCTAAAACTGTGGTCTAAAATAGTTAAATTGTTGTTGTAAAAGTATTTGGTTCTAATATTATAAAGCTGAAAAGTTCGTTTGTTTGTTTAGTTGAACGCGCTAATCTCAGGAACTACTGGTTCTAATTGAATCATTCTTTTAGTATCGGATAGCCCATTTATCGAGGAAGGCTATATAACATCACGCTGCGACCGATAGGAGCGGAGCATTAATAAAAAATGTAACGCAGACGAAGTTGCGCGGGTCAGCTAGTACATAATAAGGTGTGGTCATATGGTGCAGACTATTGAACTTTGTAGGTAATCAGTTGTCTCGTATATTTAGGTCAAGTCCGTCGAGTACCTAAGGACTGAAGTTTTGTATGGGTCCGCTGATTATAGTTTAGCGATAACAAGTTGCTCCCAAGTCCCACGGAAATTGGTCAGTGACCACACCATGTACACGCTGTATTGGTACAGTTTTTATTTATTATTCCCACCTTTCCAGAGTCATGTCAAAATATCGGTTTTACTACTTCGATTCTAAGGCTTTGGGTGAATCAAGCCGTCTACTGTTAGCATATGGTGGCCAGGAGTTTGAAGACATCCGCTTTTCTGATGAAGAATGGCCGGCAATCAAGCCAAGTAAGTACCTACCTACTCTTGTACTTTCATCATCATCTAAGGTTCTAAAGACTAAAAAGAAAATTGAAAGCTAGTTTACAGAATCAGCTTTCGAGTTCCTCTTACAGTTTATAAATCTCTTTAATACAGCTTCCGGAGATAATAGTAATGACTTAGACGAGCATTAAATTATTTTATGTAGATAAAATATCAATTTATGCAATAAAACCACTGATAAATAGTCCTATGCATACCTTAATTGGCCTATAATGTCCCCACAGCTGGGACACAGCATAGGCCTTTTGTCTGTGCGGGGAGTCTAGCACCACGGCCCACGGGGACGAATGCGGATACGACAGACGACTCAGCATCTTATTCATTTGTTTTTTATCAAGCATTTTGTTCCTCTGCTGGGCAAAGGTCTCTTATCCAAAAAAGAAAGGCCAAATCAAGAACGACACTTAAACACCACTATATTAGGAAGATATAAATGAGTGAACATTTAATTTCCAGAGATCCATTCCGGACGTGTGCCAACGTTAGAGATCGATGGCAAGCAGTACTGGCAGAGTAAGGCCATCTCCCGGTACCTCGGCCGCAAGTACGGACTGGTCGGGGACACTCCTGAGGATGCCCTGGAGATCGACCAGATCGTCGACTTACTTGTCGATCTTCGTACGAGTAAGTTAAGCTGCTTACCTTTCTTCCTTCTTCTCATTAATTGGAACTACTTCAGTCTATTATTTTTGACAAAAAAGGTTCAGTCTGTTTGTCAAAAAAAGTTTGTGTCTGTGGAAGTTAATTACCCACAAGGGTTTGTAACGGCTGTATGTGAGGGTTCTATGAACATTGTAACCAAAATGCGATGTGCTATCCAAAACGATCTACCAGTGACACCTTTTAATGCTGCGGTGTGCAAATATTACTATAAAAGAAAAGGATTACTTAGCAGCGTTCCGTAGATTCTGCGTACCCCCATGAAAAAACCGCGTGACTTTACGTATGCAGTCTTAACATAATACCTACTTTGTTCATTTCAGAGGCTGAAGAGACGAACTGGCGTTTCGAGCCTAATGAAGAAGTAAGGGAAAAAAGATATGCTGACTATGCCAATAACGTTTTCCCTGACTATCTGGAGAGACTTAACGCTGTCGCCGTTAAGAACAATGGCCATCTTGCCCTTGGAAAGGTACTAAGTAGAGTATCTTATTTATTTTGCCCAATCCAATTTGGAGCATAAACATGTACTTACCTAAGATTAAAGACAGGAATACCGTGCTTAGGTTATGAATAATAGATTTATCAAGAGTTATGAAAGAAAAGTAGCGGCTTGGCACTCATGTGGCATACTAGACTATAATGTCCGTACTGCTGAGACAGTCTTCTTCTCTGTGAGAAGTAATGAGCTGCGCCACACGGGCCCAGGGCGGGTTGCTATAAGCTATACTCTAATATTATAAAGCGGAAGAGTTTGTTTGTTTGGTTGAACGCGCTAATCTCAGGAACTACTGGTTCGAATTGAAAAAAATCTTTTAGTGTTGGATAGCCCATTTATTGAGGAAGGCTATAGGCTATATAACATCACGCCGCGACCTATAGAAGCAGAGCATCAATCAAAAATGTTATGCAGACTAAGTTGCGCGGGTCGCTAGTATATTATTATCACATCTCTAAATTTTTTTGGTTCTTGAACATGCCAGTTTCCTCGCGATGGTTTCGTTCACCGTTTTGAGAAATGCGCTGATGAAATAATTTACACACAGTAAAGTGCTTGCTTGTGTTCGACCCCATGACCTATGAACTCTTAGTGGATGCAGTTACCACCGAGCCACCACTGCTCTCTCAGTCTGATAATAAAATAGCGTTCAATACATCTTCAATCATCATTGTCTTGCCCTTATCTATCCCAATTTATTTGGGGTTGTATTACTGTCATCTCGTCAGACACCTCTTTTCTAGCCAATACATCCTCAATATCCATTCTAATAACTAACTATTCTGTTTACAGCTGACATGGGCCGATTTTATACTAGCGGGTATTTTCGACTACCTGAAAAATCTAGTGAGGATACCTGATCTCGAGAAGAAGTACCAAGCCTTCCAGCAAATCATTGACAACGTGTACTCCTTTCCTCAAGTGAAGGCCTACGCGGATGCCGCCCCACACACTGATGAATGAATTTAGAGCTTTGGGAAAATTCGAATAAGTAGCAGTATCTACTACCTAAAATTTTTATCTAGTACGTATCTAGTTATGTGTTTGTGATAGGTTTATTTGCCGTGTACATTATTTTAAGAAATTAAATAGTTTTAAGACTAATACACAATTTTTATTTTCTGATCTCAATTGAAACTACGAGTACCTACCTGTCCTGTCTTGTGTAAATGTATATGTGTAATGTCCGGCGAGCGCTGAATCCAAGTTGCTTACATCGAATCGCCAGTGAAAAGAAGGCTAGACCTCCAAAAAATGTATTTTCGGATTATTTGGACATTTTGGACTTTACCCAAAAAGCTTGGGTAAACCTTCCTATTTACAAAGTTAACTTCTTCTTCCATCATTACCCTTAACATATACAGTGTGTCCGGACATGGACTAGCGATATTCTAAATACTTAAATATAAACTATTTTAAAGTAAAATTACACTCTAGGCTTGGGTCCAATACACTTCCCCGCTATGTGGCAGCCGTTTTTTTTTTTTTTTTGTTGAAATATGTTCTATGCGAGTATCTCTCAAAGTTTTAGTCATACTGAGATAAAAATAGGCATATTCGAAAGGCAATAATATTGACTACCGTCTGCATTACAAAGCAATTTGTTCACAATTCCATAACATTTTAAAAAAATGTAAAAGTCGAAAAAAATACGAAAATTTTGCAATTCAACCAATAATTGTTAATACTACACACCACCAGGACCGATCCACGGCGATAGATTATTATTTAAATATTCTCTTACTGCTCGAGAAAAATGCGCGGGTGCGCCATCGAGCTGGAACCACATATGCCGACGGTATGATAGAGATAGGTTCATGAGGCTGTCCGCAAACTGTGTCTCTAAGAATTCTAGAAACCTAGCGCCGTTTTATGTAGGTGGCAATTCCAATGGCCCTATCAGTCTATCGTTGATTATGCCAGCCCACACATTTACTGAGAATTCATGTTGAAATGAGCTTGGGCGCACCGCCCTTGGATTTGCGGAGCACCAGAGATGGTCGTTTCTGTGGTTTGTAATCCCACCTCTTGTGTAAATTTGGCTTCATCAGTCCACAGAGTATTCTTTGTAAAAAATTACGGTTCTGTCTCAAATTTCTATTTATCCACGAACAAAACACAGATCTCGCAGCAAGATCTCTGGGTTCGATCACGTCTTGATCCCGTCGAAAATGATAAGGGTGTAATCCTTCTCTTTTCACAATTCTCCATACATACCACTTAGACATTTGAAGTTGCAGTGTAATCCGTCTTAAGCTTAAGCGATCGCGTTCATTAAAAGCTCTTTGAATTCCTCTTTCCGTTAATCTTGAATGAACGTCGATAAAAGTTTGGCGACTCGGTGTAGGCCTGTTAGGGTACCTTCACCGATATTCTTGTACAGCCAGATTGGCACTTCCATTGTAAAAGCCATACACAAAGAGTATGTCAGCAATATGTTACGATGAATATTGACGGTGTGCCATACTTTATCACACTTTTAAAGATAAACACTAACGCAGCACGTAAACAGTACCTACGGACGCACGGTAGGTGAATTTGTTCCTGGTAGTGGACTAATACGTTCTATCTCGCTCACTCACGGTAGTAACGAACAGTATTTCTGGGCTGTTCACGGGTGGAATGTCATAAATGTCACTCTAGCGGTTAACAAAGGTCTTTTGAGCTTGTGCATACGCTAAGTCCAAACAACAATAACTCTTAAAGTATTAGACATACTGTATAGTCGCCAGCTGTGCAGCCGTAACCCAGGAAGCCTTAATTTACTCACCTCATCGTCAAGCATAAACAACTAACGCCATCTACCGGCATTGAACGCAACTAGTATAGCAGTAGCCATTAGGATGTACTGATGCAATCTACTTAACAGACTTAATAGCGCCATCTATCAATTTGTAAAGACACTATATGTTGTAGTCATTCTAAATCTTAATAACTTGTCTTTAATTCTCTGAGCATTCATTTATATAAAATTATAAAAGTCTACTTTATAAACCTATAGCTCATATTCTTGATTTTTGTAATAAGTATGTCAATTTATAACTGTTGTTGCGAATCTTTTACAATAATAAAGAGGGGATAGTAGTTTGACTTCCGGCTGGTGGCCTGTGCTTTTTTTCGGGACGGGTGCGGGGAGCGATCTTTTGGGTGTCGGCGGCCTCCTAAATTTGTGAAGAATATAATAAATTTAAAAGCGAGTGTGCGACTATTATTTTCTCCTTCTGATCAACCATTACAATACAGTTGTGAATTTTGTTGTATTGTAGCTTAGCTCAAAATCTGTTGATCTAGTAAAAAATAAAAAAGTTGTCGGGGGTGTTTTTGTAGTAATTAACAATTATTGGTTGAATTGCACAATTTTTCGTATTTTTTTTTTCGACTTTCACATTTTTTTCAAAAATTATGGAATGGTGAACACATTGCTTTGTAAAGCAGACGGTAGACAATATTATTGCCTTTCGAATAAGCCTATTTTTATCTCAGTATGACTAAAACTTTGAGAGATATATTTTTTTTCTCGCATAGAGCATAAATTTCAACAAAAAAAAAAATGGCTGCCACATAGCGGGGAAGTGTATTGGACCCAAGCCTACTACTTTAAAATAGTTTATATTTAAGTATTTAGAATATCGCTAGTCCATGTCCGGACATTATACCTACGTATGTATACACTTAAAGACAGTGGTTGATATTTTGATGGAACAAAAGTGGACCGAGAACACTGCCTAGCACCATACTCTTAAGTTCATCAGATGAACCATCGGTTTAATGTGAAATTCACCAAGCCGCACATTAGTTTGTATTATAGAACATTTTATCATGTCACACAGTACTAGTGTTGCCAGGTCCGATTTGTTGTAAATCGGTACATGAGGTCAAAAAAATCGTATCACACACAAATCCTTGTCAAGTATCAATTTCGCAATTTCTTTTACTTGGATGACATTTTTTCCAGTTATTTTGATTTCAAAATCAAACTGCTGAACCGATTTTGATGAAATTTCTATGTGACCAATCGGGAAGTATATCCATTCAGATAAAAGAAAAAATTTTCAAATCGGTTCAGAAATGACGGAGATATGAGGTAACAAACACAAAAAAAAACCAAATTGAGAACCACCTCCTTTTTTTGAAGTCGGTTAAAAAACAAGGGGTTAATCTTACATAACAAGTAATCAGTCTTGCTAAACTAGTAGAAATTATAAAATAAAATCGTACTTTAAATGTAATTGACGCACTTCAGAAGAATAAAAGTACCTAAGTATTAATGTAAATTATTTGTTTTTATTAAAATTATATTTTTTATTGGACTTTGCCGCATTTAGAATGGCCTTGTTTTTAATAACATAGTTATAAAATTCATTGCATGTCATATTAGAGTAGGTTTTAATTTGAATTTCTGCTTTCACATGCTCGAGTGTCAAACGGTTTCGCCTCTCAGACCAAATAAAGTTAGCCAGGGAAAATACCCTTTCTGTTGTTGCGTTTGATACTGGAATTGAAGCCATAAAAGAAAATATTTTTTAACATTTACTAAATCTTGATTGTCTTTAAAAATGTTGTGCCATTTTTGTAGCGGCGTTAAATCATTGTTTTGCACTGCTTCACTAATTCTTTGATTTTACAAACTTCTTCATAAAGTTGATCCATGTCGAAAAACGTATCAATTTTTAGATTTTCAATAATGTTAACCATTGACGTGTAAGTAAATGAATCATCCTGGAGAGAAAATGTTTAAATAAGTCCAATCTGCTATTCTTGAGATCATATTTAGTTTCTATGTAATGAAGAACATACCTATTTGTAACACGCACAAGTCTTTTTTTTTTTAGTCACTTTATCAGCAGGCAACTTTTTAATCAAGTTACTACACGTAAATCCCATAAATTCATCTTCAATTCTCTGCCTCAATTTTTCACTAACTTCTAGCATTATTTTGTGACGTTCAAAACACAGCAATGTTTCGTTTTCAAGACATATCACTGCATCGTATAAGACTTTCAGTGCATTTTGTTAAAATGTCAAACAAGGTTCCGTTTCGTCAGAATTAAAAAATTGCCACAGCGCACTGGGATGTCTTCTCCCAATGATATAAAATAATCTTTCAGGATATCAAAGATTCAGTTTTTTTTTTTTTTCATTTTTTGATTAATCGGGACATTTAGCGTCCCGATCAGGTACAAATCGGGACGCATCCCCAGACCCCTGAAAATCGGGACGTCCCGCGCAAATCGGGACACCTGGCAACACTACACAGTACCCACAGGTGTAACTACTTTTGGAGTGATGAGGTGTTAACTTTAGAAGGATTATTATAACTATAGGTAAGTATCTAAATCAACAAGATAAAATTACACAATACAGTGCAATATCGATCAAGGGGAAAGGCAGCGTGGGTTTTGTTTATCATTATCACACAAGGCTATCGCACGATGAAAATCACAGTTACATAGGCATGAATGATAGTAGACTTGGTTAACAGAGTAGTGGAAAGGCTAGAAATTTTCAAAATTCCTTGTGAGATATTCTGGATCTTACCATACAATCTAGACTGTACGTACTGGGTGGCTCTAGTCTATTATTTGTTGTCATTCAACGTCATTCAATAAAAGAGAAGTACCCATGGAAAAAAATGCTGCGTCAACTCAACCCCAAATAAATTAGGATAAGAACAGGCGAATAGTGATGATGTTGCTATTTAGATACGTTTTCTTCTTTACATCTTCTTTTTCTTTGATAATCTCTTCTATTACGACGTCATGTATTCAGTACATACCTGCGGTAGGTTTCCCAAAACCATGATGACATGACGATAGATAAATCAATTTATCGACAGTTGAATTCTTATCGCAATTCGCGATACGGTGTTTTGATAGCTGCGACTAACGTATTTCTAGAGGCCGGCAACCGGCATCGTCAGTATTTGCGTGTTCTCGCGCTCGGTTACGTATTATCGTGGATTCCCCAAAAAGTCGTAACTCGTAAGTACCGGCCGATTCGATAAATCCTTTGCTTGCTTTGAAAACATTAGTTTTTGTAACACATTCTTAATTTGTGCTTTGTTAAGATACCTAAATACTTCGTTCTAAGGTTTTTTGTGGGTGTGTGATGATCTATTAATAGAACACACAAAGCTTATTTTATATTTACTTACCTACATAGAATATTTTAATGAATCCATTTTAAATATCAGACTAAAAAATATCAAGTAAGTAATGTTATGTTAGTGTGTGTTTTATATATTTCTTTCGTTTAACTAGCCATTACATTCACAAATCGAAAAATATAACCTAACGAAACTAACCTAAAAATAAACAAAAAAATCTATCAAAAAACACAACTCCTCCTCAGAACTGTTAACTGATAATGTGCCCAAGAAACTGGTAGCGTTGCCACGTTTGGCAACACTTAGTCTCTGGGTCTGGCCTAGATTAAAGCTAGCTTTTAGGTCACAGGAATTTTCCACTTGACATTTTGAAATTTCCTTATAAAGGCTGATTAAAAATCAAAATGCTGTAGTAGATGATAAAAACTAATTTATTGAAATTGGCTGGAAGCTTAATATTATGTTCATGTGAAATGGAACCAGAAGATCAGGAGTAATAAAAGAACAATGAAAAATTTGAAAGTAAAAACCAGTTGACCACAAACACTCTAGTGGTCAGCAATATCTTAGAGTTGCATGGGCAAGTCGTTTTAGCTGCAGAACTAAATAATTTAAATCAATGCCCTACAACATCATATTAACACAACTAAAACAATATTTTAAAACAAAATTAAAACAATCATGCTTACTTTACCTACCTACCTATATGTATTAGACTCGCTACACGATACACAGAATGTGAGAATTTTTTATTGATCACAATCAAATTGAAATGTTTGATTTGTTTATGAATCCAGTTTTCTACTATAAAGTATACAAAATATAAAATAACTTGAGTAAAGTTTACAAAATAAGAGACAATCCTAGTTTTTGTATG
Source organism: Standfussiana lucernea (assembly GCA_964057025.1). Taxonomy (NCBI): domain Eukaryota; kingdom Metazoa; phylum Arthropoda; class Insecta; order Lepidoptera; family Noctuidae; genus Standfussiana; species Standfussiana lucernea. The sequence continues at coordinate 3,073,107 of OZ059801.1, forward strand.
TATAGCGGCTGCTGTCTTTTGCATCATTGGGATATCTAACAGTATGTTGATGTTATTACAAATGAACCTGGGGTTTTATTGACATATCACTTCTTTAGTAAATCTACAGCTTCCTGATATGAATTATACAGGGTGGAAGGGACACCAACGCAAAAAGGGAAACCATATAAAATTTCTGTTTTCTATACAGTTCAGAATGATGTACTGAGTATATGGTTTCCCGTTTCGCATCAGTGTCCCTTTCACAAGATATACAAGTAGTAAATTTACATATACATATCATCTAAGTACCTCATCGGTTACATATTTTTGCAAATAAAACAATTATTGCATGTCTGATAAAAATTCATAAATAATTTTATTATAAAGACTTCAGTTAAAAAGATTTTAATTTAGTAAATCTCTTCAATTCAACGTGGGAATTTCCCAATTTGGAAAAAGAAGAAGAAGAAATGTTATGATTACCAGATTGCAATTTTAATTTATTTGCCATCACCTAAATTGTTTAATTAATCCTAGCTAGGACATAAAGGTAACGCTTCTCGAATATGCCAACGTCTTCCTCATCGTGTACTAATATGTCCAACTGTATATTCTCGTATTGCTTAAAAGCAGAGACCAGTTTGTTCTTGCGTGCTTCCAGAAGATCTAAAGTGGTTGACGCTAGATGTCGAATGACGAAATTTTCAAACCTAGTTAGCCTTACATTGTGACCGACACAGTTTTAGTTTCTTAATTTCAGCCATTAAACTGCACTTCGCACTTCACTAATTAAACAAACTTAATCTCACAGCAAAAGTTCTAAAAGTTTTATTTACATTGGCGGCATCAGGAATATTCAGGAACTGTCAAAATGAAGTGACAGCTATATGACGGCAATGCAGTTGTGCCAACCTTAGCCCTCGGGAGGCGTCGCTTCTTTTCTCAAAATAAATGGCACAAACTGCCCTCTTTTAACCCTTAACTTGGCAGTTTTTCATGTCATATTTTTTACATTTCTATAATATATTTGGGTTCATATGTGATAAAAGATCACCAAAAATAAATAACATAAAAAATCTGCCGTAATTAATTTTGTATTTATACCATGTATCTAATAATGCACACTGCCAACTATTCAAATATTCATCTCTGGAAGTCTATGTGCACTAGCACAAGGATCCGTGGCTGGCTTGGTTGTAATTTTTTTTTTATTGGCATAAATAAAAAACAATGGACAAAAATATTAAAAAAAATGTATTTAAACATATTAATATTTTAATAAAATTATTATATTAAATCACCGTCTTCAATTATGAACATAATAAAGATCAAATTCTGCAATATAGTTAAAAAGTATTATTAGGAGTTACCTATAATTTACGAAATCAATAACTTATGTCCGTCTGATTTTCAGTCACGATTTTTTTTTACCTCTGTTTTCATATCATGAACAACTCGGTCTATAGTAATGATACTGTTAGGCGTCGCACATCTAAAATCTTTGAGCTTCATAGGTTTTGGATATTTGCTTTCGCGTAAATAAATAAGCCAGGCGTTGTTGGCGCAGATTTCAAGCATTTGTGACAATAGAGGTATGTTCCATCTATTTCATCATCAGAAGAGTCGCTCCTGTGAATATCTGAGCTTGCTTCTGGTTTCGGGACCATCATCATTCTCCTGCCCTTTTCCCAATTTATTTGGGGTCGACGCAGCACGTCTTCATCTTTCATAGACTCCTCTATTATTTATCATCTCATGAGACACCGCATTTCTTGCCATATCATCCTTCACTCAGTCCATCCATCGTTTCTTTAGTATTCCTTTAGTCTTACACCCATAAACATTCATACTCAAACTTTCACATGCCCACACCAAGCCTACCGACTACCACACAACTTTTCAGTAACCGGCGGCGCCACTTTCAGACTTCCTTTTATGTACTCATTTCGTATTTTATCCATTCGCGTAACACCACACATCTCCCTTAGCATTCTCATCTCAGCCACATGCAAATGCTTTCATTCATCCCTTTTGTGCCCCAACATTCTGACCCAATTCCTGCGCTCTTGTCTCTGCTGACAAGAGAGCATGGGCAGGTCTACCCATTGATTTATAAATCTCCCTTTTAAGTGTAGGAGGAATGTGGGAGTAGCAGATTGTTCCCGTGACCTGCCACCATTTCATCCATCCAGTGTTAATTCTGTGCTTTACACTACGATCTATTTCGCCATCTCTTTGCACGAGTGAACCGAGATACCGAAAGTCGAAGCAGGCAGGAAGTAACGAACTGAAGGACTGAAGAGACCGCCGAGATCGCAGAACATGTATTCGGTTTTAGTTCAGATGATTTTCAAGCCAAAATTCTCCAGAGTCTGTTGCCATTTCTCCAATCTGCTCTGGATCTCAGGTCCACCTTCACCGACAAGAACAATTTCGTCGGCGAACAGTATGCACCAGGGTGCCTCTTCCTGTATGTCCGACGTCAAAGCGTCCATAATCAACAGGAAGAGGTAAGGACTCAAAGATTCCTGGTTTCATAACCAAAGCCCTTCCTTGTACTCTTCCTTTGTACTCTTGTACCGACCTAAAAAGTAAATAAATCATTATATACAAATATTTAATACGATATTAATAATGTAGTTTATTTGGCAATGTATCGGAAAAATGCACACTGCAAAAATTAGGTGATAGCATTGGTATCTTGGCGATGTGCATTTGCAGATACCTACATGAATATTTACAGTAATATTTTACAAAATAAACATTATTATTTGATCGAAATATTTTATGTAATCAATAGAATATACATTCAATTAAATAATTACCACATATATTTATCATAATAAAGATATTTAGATTGGATTTTAGTCAATTCTTACCTTAGAACTGGTAGACGCATGCGCATGCTCAGCCATCTTGCGATCTACTGACCGTAAATGTTCACAGACGAAATAAATAATATTTTTATATGTAACTATGAGGCTTTTATAAATTAGATTTAAAAAAAATATGTAAAAATATACCAAAACATTTCTCAACGATTTTTTCATATAAGATGTGGATTGTTAGTAAAAGTTGTTCATAATGATAAGTAGGTACAATGTCGGGGTTAAGAGATTTCGTGTATGAATAGATAGACCTTATATATTCCCACAGTCTCTTACATGAGAGCGGCGTTTAGATTTTTCGCTTGGAAAATTAACCGCCCGTTTTGTATTACTAAGTGGCTCAGATTTTCTTATAATTATTATTTGAAATACTATCTTTCCAGAACCATGTCGAAATACGTGTTCTACTTCTATGACGAAAGGTCTCTGGGCGAGGTATGCCGCCTACTGTTAGCGTATGGTGGCCAGGAGTTTGACGACCGCCGCCTTTCTTACGAAGAATGGCCAGCATTCAAGCCTAGTAAGTACTTACCTACTTTTAATCATCTTCGTCTAAGGTCCAACATGCCAACCTAGACATGTCACATCTTGGCATCAAGCTATACAAGCATATATGAGTCTCATGACAGCTATTGCGGAAAAACAAATGAAAGAAATTGACGACTTGCGTAGGCTCTACGGTACGCACGGGAAGGAAATGTGAGACGCGCGCGCTTGTCGGTTGATACAAGTCGCGTAGCGAGTAGCATTGCTCGATACCCAAGGATGATGCTGTGGATGTTTTCATGATACTGCACTACATTTTAATATTCGGAATATTAGATAGAGTCATACAGATTGACGTAATTGTTCGGTACTAATTAGCCCCCAAAATAGCAAATCTGAACAAATAAATGATAAGAATGTAGGTAGATAATAATCACGTAATAAAAAAAAGTGTAAATTTCCGTGTTTCTATATAAATATGAGTTTTGTGTTTCAAAATGAGAGATTACCAATATTAGATACCTTATTGTTGCTACGAGACTTGATTACACAAATATTCAAGGTGACGATCGAATCGATTTACAGATATGAAGTGGGAATTAGTGGCAGTTTCAGTTGTGATGAGTGTAACTCGTATTTTTGTAGTTTTCTCCTTTTTGTAGGAACAGAACACAGGGCTGGGCCCTGGGCGATGTAACGAAGTTTGATGGAGGCCTATGTCGTCTTTCAGGTGATATTATGATGATGATGACGACAGGAAAAGTATCATAAGAGAGAAGACTTTGTACAAAATATCGAAATGAGCTGATGAAATTGACGAGTGAATTGTTCTAACTTTCAGAGACCAAATATGGACAGTTACCCATCCTTGAGATCGACGGTAAGCAGTACGCACAGGCCATGTCCATCTCCCGCTACCTCGGCCGCAAGTACGGGCTGGTCGGAGATACTCCTGAGGATGCCCTGGAGATCGACCAGAACGTCGACCTATTTAACGACTTCCGTGCAAGTAAGTTTTACCTTCTCTCATACAGAAAGTGAAGACACACCAGGCTTCCTCTCTATTAGAGGGACGGACCACCACACGACCCCGTGCGGGTTAGCAGATTCCACTTACTGTCTTCGATTTTTTGGTTCTAGAACATGCCGTTTCCTCACGATGTTTTCCTTCTCGTTTTTATAGTAGTAGTATTGAAATAATTTAGAAGAACTAAAACTCGTAAGACGGGGGCGGTACCACCACTGGTCGATTACCTACTCCCCTACCGTATGCTACTCTGTCAAGAAAATACCGGGAAACAATCAATAATACACAAAATATTAGTTATTCATCCAAAGTTATTTTATCGCCTTCAAAGTATGCTCCTTCAGAAACGATACACCTACGCCAACGAATAATCCAGTCATCAAAACATTTTTTAAACTCTTTTTCCGGAATTGAGTTCAGTTCTCGCCGCGAATTCTCCTTTTGTCTTCTACCGAATGAAAACGGGTGCCAAGAAGTGGTAATTTGAGGTTTGGAAAAAGAAAGAAGTCGTCTGGAGCCGTATCTGGTGAATAAGGTGGTTGCTCGATGGTATCTGTTGAGTTTTTGGTCAAAAATTCGTTCACTATGATGGCCTTGTACGAAGAATCGTGGTGCAAAATCCAAGAATTTTCTTTCTACAAATTGGCCTTTTTCGTCGAATTTGCTCTCTTAAAAGCCGCGTAATCCTCAAATAGTATTCTTACTTACTGTTTGACCTTCCGGCAAGAATTTCGAGTGCACAACACCGCGATAGTCAAAGAAAGCGGTCAACATGACCTTGACTTTTGATCGACTTTGGCGTGGTTTTAACGGCTTCGGTTCAGTTGGAAGGCGCCACTCCGAAGCTTGTTGACTAGTTTGCATGTCAAACTCGTAAACCCACGTCTCGTCACCAATAACTATGTGTTTCGTGAATGTTGGGTCGGAATTGACTCGTTCTAGCATGTTCTCAGCGACTCTTATGCGATTGAGTTTTTGGAGGAAATTCAGGTCTTTTGGGACTAGCCGAGCGGCAACACGTTTCATACCCAAGTTATTATTTAAAATTGTATGGATCGACTCGTGAGACACAGAAAGTTCAGCGGCTATCTCTCTCAAACTTGAATGAGGATTTTCAGTCACTATTTCCTACACTTTTGCGATGTTAACTTCAGTTGAAGACGTCGATGGCCTACCAGAGCGAGGCAAATCTTTCATCACATCTCGACCGCTTTTGAATGCTTTGTACCACTCGTAAGCTCGTGTTTTTGATAAATTCGATTCACCGTACGCTTTCTGTAACATTTTCAGGGACTCCAAACACGAAATTCCAATGGCGATGCAAAATTTGAGACACTCTTTGTTCGATTTTTTTGTCCATTATGAAATTCGCAAATCACACTAGATATGATCTAACTAAAAACAGCACTGTTTTTAATCTAAATAACGGATGCAACTCAAACTCCGCGCCAAAATGGAAAGCGGTCGTGCCAATCTAACAACAATTGAATTTGGAACCATAAACAAATCATCCATTCCCGATATTTTTTTGACTGAATGTACTTCAATAATTACCTAAAACTTTTATTCGAAACTAACTGTTATGCCACGTTTTTCAGAGGCCGGAGAGGTACGATACGAGAAGGATGCGGCTGTTAAGGAAGCCAGATACGCTAACTATGTCAAGAACGTGTTCCCGGACTACCTGGAGAAAATCAACGCAGTTTTAGTAAAGAACAATGGTCATCTCGCCCTCGGAAAGGTACTAGACAATAATTAATGTTTGTTCCCCCTGTGCCCAAATACCAATTAAGACCTCGTGAACACAGACTGTTTGATGTTTCGTCTGCACTCACAATTTCTAAGCTCTCCCTTGGTTCGCGCCCTAGCAATACTGAACATGGTTTGAACATGGCTTTTTACTCACCGAAAAACATTATGATAATTAGAGTTACAAGCAGGAATGTACATAGTTACTGACTTTATAGATACGGAAAAGAGAAATGACCAAACATAAGAATGTGTGTATCAGACTTAGGTAAATATTAATTGTTAACATTAATTAATATTCAATTTGTTCTGTTTACAGTTGACATGGGGAGACTTTGTCATAGCTGGTATGTTCGACTACCTTAAAATGATGCTGCGGATGCCCGACCTCGAAAAGAAGTACCCAGCCTTCCAGAAAGTCGTTGACAACGTGTACTCCATTCCTAAGATCCAGGCTTACTATGAAACTACCAAAAAGACGGATTTTTAAGTTTAGTTTTATGATCATACAATGAATATCTGTCAAAGGTTACATTAGCAGCAGAAACATCTGATTAACTAAAAATAATTTTCTACGTTTTAAGTTTATGCATTATTTAAATTAATTTTAAGAAATAAATGGCTTAATACAAAATTTGGTTTCCATGGCTACAGTATTTCTTATGTTAACAACCTAAGTTGTTGACATTTAAGGGGAACAAGTGGACCCACAACACTGCCTTGAAGTACTCCATCGGATATTCACTTAAATTTTCAATCATTAAAAGTCACCTCGCAGCCATTGAGAAACAATCGTAACAGTTTTATTTCAAAATTTATTCATAGCATTCTATGTATAGGTACTTAATTCAAAGAAAGAAAAACTGGTAAGAAGAACTGGTCATCGTCAAATTTTTTTTATCAAACAACATTGAGACAAACACGTTGTTTTAGTCGATTCATGACTGCTTAGCTTGTTCTCACGTTTGATGAACAAATCCATACAGAAAATACTATTGCCCATTGAATTTGGAATGAAATTGTAAAAGGTGAATAAGTGGCAGCGACTTATGTTTAGGGCAAGAAATTGATAAAGTTTTATGGAAATGGATACCTAAGGGCATAACAGTACTATAAGTGCGGCCTACTCAGCGACCGCACGTGTTCCAGAAAGGCGCGCAAGAACCACTGCGCGCCACCTCTTTGGGCCTGGGTAGTCAGACGACTCGGCCCTCAGTTCGCCGCCCGCAGGCCCCTCTTCACGGTGGCCAGAGATCGTTGAGCTCCCTTCGATGCCCTGCTGCTCTTCTGGTGCGGGTAGAGTGAGAGGCATGCTCTCTTTCCCTATCCGCTGTCTCCTTTGCATGCATCACCTCCTCGCAAAAAGAGGAGACTGTATGCATGCGTTCTCGCTTCTGACCATGGACTCAACCACAGCCGGAAGCAAAAAATCACTTGTACCGAGTACTGCGACGAGCCCATAGCGCTACTGAGCCCAAGCAGAACAGTCCACTAGCGTATGCTGCGCCGTGCTTTCGGGGCAGTCCACACAGTGATGACGGGCGTCCGCTCCCGACCTGTGCGACGCAGGTACATACTTCCCGAAGCATCCATGTCCCGTAAGCACCTGCGTGAGGAGGGGTAGCCTAAAACCTCACGTCGTATCACTAAGGGGAAGGGGGCCTATAAACATGGTGTAAAAACCTAACGTGGTTAAAGGATGGCCTCTAACGGTACTTTACACTACTTAGAGGCATCTGAAAGGACACATGACACCTTATCGAAATTAAAATAAAGCTTAGAGTGATTTTGACAGACTTGTCAATGGCGGGACCCCAACAGCAGCCTTATTACCTTGAGATAAAGATAAAGACCACCGTTATTTTAGTATAAATGCCAAATCAGAGGTAAAATTACAACGTAAGAAGTGTTTTTGGTTTATCGGTCGCAAACGACTTAGTAGCATCACCGCCTTTGTTTCTTCAATTATTCGGATACAGGGCTAGTATAATTTCTACATGAAATTATTAAATAAAACAGAAAATATTTTAAACCTAAATTTAATTTAAATGCTTTTATTATTTAACTACCAAAAACTAAATAAAAAATACGTCATATGCTGCTCACAACGGTTTCCATAGAGCATTCAACTGGTTTCTCACTTTTCTCTTTTTCCTCCGCTTTCCTAACTCTGCGTGCTCTGTCGCTTTCTTCTACTTGCTTTATGGTGTCAAAGAGGGGCGCGCCCTTCGTCTCAGGAGTGATGCAGAGAAGTATGCCTGCCACGATGGCTGAACAACCGAACAATGTGAATGGCAAGGCGGTAGACACGGTGTTCTGGAAAAAAGACAAAGAAGAAATGTTATTAATGAGGTGGAAAATTACCTAATTTTACGAAAAGATGGTCTTAAATGGTCTATTTAAATGAAATTCTTACCGTTACTGTAATACCTACAATTCTTTAATGAACTGATTGAGCATCGTACTAGTCTTGTTGAATTCTTTTAATTATGACTCAGTCTTTCAGACCTTTGTTTAACAAGGGCATGTTAATTAGATAAGTTTTTCTAGTATAGATATTACAACATTACGGAATCTGTCCGAAGCCACCGATAATGCAATTGAAGTGGCAAACTTCTGGTCGAAGTTCATATAAAGGAATCATAGACACGACGAAGAAGAAGCACGAAGTGTGGGAAGGTGTTTACCAGAATAGGTGAGAGTGGTGCTAACATGCCGCCGAGCCTGGACGCGAAGGAGCCGAGCCCCAGCAACGTGCCCCGCACACTCGTGGGGAACATCTCCATGGTGTAGGTGATGGCGCCCGTGAAACACGCGGAGATGATCACCTTGCCCAAAAGGAACAGCGTGATCTTCGCCCATTGGTATTCTGGAAAGAATTTAGTTGGCATGTGACACCATGTTCTATGAGAAGAGATTGGGTAGATAAACTGCATTCAAGTCGAATTTGGTTATTGTACGAGATGTGTCTGAAAAGGGTGAATTTGTTAACACATCTCACTATTTTTGTCGGTTTATTGAGAGAAGCCGTTATTTTATTAAAATCTACTTACGGTCCGGTACTATAGCAGATATAACGCACACTGCGCCACACAAGATATACCCGCCCATCAGCGGAAACTTCCTGCCATACTTGTTCATCAGATACAAAGAGAGCATCTCTCCCGGGAACGACATCACGGTGGACAGCAAGAAGTTCACGTACTTATCTCCAGGTAGCCACACTGCGTTAATCATCAAGCCGTAGTACACGAAACTAGATGTGAACCGGCACATCCCTACCACCAATAGTCTCTTCATAATAGCTTTAGACGTAAATATGTCTCCGTAACTCTCCTTACTCTTATACTCGGCAATATCGAACTTATCTTTAAGTTCAACTTCAGTCATTGCGTCTAGTTCTTCATGATTAATTTTAATGTTATTCATTCTTGCTATTCGTTTCATTGATTCTTTGGCTTTGTCATGTTTCCCGTTAACGATCTGCCACCTGGGGCTCTCGTAGATGAGGAAGATGTAGGTAATGTTGAAGATGAGAGGTCCATTAATGATGTAGACGAGCGTCTTCCAGTACGGCACGAACATGGCGATGCAGGCGAACAAGCACTCGCCGATGTAAATAGCGTATGCGAACAGGACCCCTGCTAATAGTCTGTGTTTCGTGCTGGCTATCTCTAATACTGGAAGTGATAGAAAACCATCATGATATGTTAATTTTAATTGCAATATGTCGGGGAATAAAGCTTACTAGCGAACCGTGCCTTGACTGGACAAAACATCGAGATTTGTTAATTGCATTTAATTTGAATATGGGTATATAGCATCAAAATCCGTTGGGTAGTTAAGAACTATAAAACAGTGACACAGACATAGACGAAACACGACTTTAGATATATTAAAAAGAGACATTGGGCTAAAGCAAATTATGGTCAATGGTATTCGTTTTACGCATCATGTAATGGTTTACCCATACCAATATTATTATATATGTTTGTCACATAAACATTATTATGTACCTGGTTAGACACATTTTGGTTTATAATGTTCATCTTCATCTGCATAAGCCGAAATGGCTCAGTTGGGAGAGCGTTAGGCTGAAGATCTAAAGGTCCCCGGTTCAATCCCGGGTTTCGGCAGTTTATCCTTTGCTTAACTTTTTTGTGGAACCGAGCATTATTGTGACCTCATTTTTATCGACAGGGTTTCTAAACATATTTTATGAGAGTATGCATACTGTACGTTATAGCAGGTAGTCTTTTCATTACAGGTCACCAACAGGTTATACAAAGTGGAAGGGACACCAACGCGAAAACGGAAACCACATAGTCAGTACATCATTCTGACACCCCCCACACAGAAATTTTTCGTCAGTTAGTAAAAAATTATCTGCTGTTCCATACATTTTGACAGTTAGTGACAGGTGCCTCCAACAGTTCGATGATGACGTACACGTAGTAGCTAGGATGACGTACTCACATATGACCATAGCGGCAGCATAAGAGCCGCCAGTGACAGCTGCCTCCAAGAACTCGATGATGACGTAAACATAGTAGGTGGTGGCAAGCGTTTTGAGGTTTCCGATGGTGCCACCGACCACGCAGAATATCAGCGTCGGCTTGCGACCGAACCTGGAACATTTTTTAAACAAGGCTTGATTAAATCATTTTAGCCTCTCATCATTATCATTATGCTCTGCCCGTCGAAAATTGATCCACGGAAACGTATGTAAGAGTACTACCGTGATAAAAAGTATGTTTTAATCTAACCCAGGTCATGGTCTACCTTTGGGCCAAAACACCAAAAATCTTGGTCGGTATTGCAACATCTACGTAAGTCTCACCTGTCTGACATCCATCCTGACACTACCATGGAGACAAGCATGCCCGTGTTATGGATGGTGCCGATCAGGTTTGTCCTCCACGGCTGACAGGCCAGGTCCAGCTGGAAAATATCAACGAAATGAGTTACCAACAGAACAAGGGCAGGTTGACAAACGGCAGCCTACCTTGGGGGATCAGAGGTTTTACCATGATCTATTAGTGCAGGAATGTTTTAGTAGTATTCCGAGATAGATAGGTAAGAGATGGCGCTAGACAGCTGTCTAGCCCTGTCAATTTCCCACTCTCGGAATAGTCCCTCGGAATAGTTCACTAACAGATCATGGTAACCCACCTGTGCAATATTACCTATACGGTAGTGTTTTGTTTTTGATTTGACGGAAAATTACAACGTAAGTATACATATGAGTTTAGAATCATGTAATGTGGGCCTTGTGCAGGTTTTTATTTTTGACAAATGGATTCGAAACTTCAATTTATTTAGAATCATTTTGTTTACCACTTCAGTCACCAGACGGCGCCAGTTCAGTTTCAGTACAAATTGAAGTTAAAGTTTACGCGACCGAATACTAAAAAAACTCGCACTAGACCCTCTGATCCATAGCAAAAATCCAATGACTATGTTTAAAAGACAATGTTTCATTCTACATTAATATAAAGGTTCCTTTAACGCGTAGTTAAAGATTGAGCTCGCATGAGCTATTATCGCAAAAATCACGTGGAAAATCTGATTTAACTCAGTCCGGACTGAGTTTTAAGCTTTACCGCACTACAAGAATTTCTTTCGTTGTTTTACTATCTCCTATAATTATGTATAACATTTATTTAGTGCCCGCCGCAAATAAAAGGGCACCATTGATCCATACATTTTGTTTTATGTCGGTGTGAAAGTCCTTGGTACACATAGTTTCGGGGTTTCGTCATTATAATTACTTATCTCATTATGAGCTATTTACCTTGAAGTATTGATTCTTCTCATATTAAGTGTATCAATCACTTTATGAATGCATATTATAAATAAATGATTGCTTTCATACGCTAATCTTCATCGGATAATACAATTAAGTGTGAGATTAAACGAATTGTTTTGATGGTTTTGTGCAGTTACTAAACTACACTGGCCTGCAAAACTAAGTATCACACTTTTAAAATTTCATTTTTTTCTAAACTCTATAAGTTAGAGATTTAAAATAAAAAAACATTATATAGCAATTTTCAATTTTCTAGGTTCTATTGATGTATAAGTAGTACAATTTTGTGTCATTTCTTTTGTTTCCGCTATAGGTAGGTACCTAACCTATAAACAACACTGTTTTGCAGAACTACTTAGTTAATAAAATCAGTCTATGTACCTCGGACATAAAACGAGCCCCTTTTAGGGGAGATGGGGTTTTATTATTCGTAGACACTACTTAAAGTTAACTATAAAAAAAGAAAATTAAACGTGTCTTAACTTTAACCGGTGTTTATTGAACCCCTTAAACTTTAAATAAGTAGAAGATTTAAACTTCCCGTTCTGAATGCGTTTAACTTGCCCTTCTAGCCACGGAGGCGTTAAACACACCCAATTTTGCTTAAATTTCGATTCTAGGAGTTGGTTGGGTTCCAGTCTTAGTTTGGGCAGTGTCATTTGGTTCTTCCTTTAGGAATTCGGTAGTCGCCACGGAGTCTGGATTTGTAGCCGGTATTTTAATAGGCGAAATGAGGGTATACAATTACCTCAGCCTAACCCTTCGGGTATTAGGTACATTCGTGATGTTATGATGTGATTGCAATGGGTAGCTCGCCGTCCGGTAAGGACCAGGCCCGGGTCGATGGCGCGTTGTGTTCCACGCGCGCCTCAAAGAGATGTCAACGGAAACTGACGAGGTCCATTAGGACCGATGCCTGCCAGGGTTGAGGATTTGTTCGAAAGAGTTACCGTGGCCCTTGGCACCTTGGCACAGGCAAATGAAGGAACACGGGTGGGTTTTAGTCAGTAAGAGTCTGACACGCCCTCCCGCTCCACCCAGAGCGGGAGAGGTCATTTGATGATTTCCCACCCATGTGATGTGAGCTCGGATATAACTAGGTATACACACAAATCTAGATCTCATGACTAACAAACACCTAAGTATGGCAACGCGTGTACCAACAGTCATCTGACGGTTTACGATTTACATTTTCCTACACACAAGTCAAACAAATAAAGTTATAAAACAAGACGTTACCTCAGCGATAACAGTGTTGTTTGTCTCATAGATCCAGTCGGTACATGTCTCCAGCTTATCGGTGAAGCTGGTGTTTGTGCAGAAGGGCTCAGCATCTTGTCTGAGCACTGGAGTTGAGCATCTGTCTATGGTTGAGTTTGGCCACCAGCTCGGGTAGAAACCTGTTGAGTCTTGGCCTTCGCATTCGTTGATTCGACATCTAAGAAAAGTTCCTATTAGTAATCGATTCGAATGAATTACGAGTTTTAGGTGGAAACAATGGAAGCGGAAAACATGGTATGCTCCCGCGATGAAGATGTTGTCGATATAACTGAAGACTTGTAAGGCTGTCGGTCTCACGTACCTACTATTATTAACCTATGAAAGAAAGAGGGTAGACCGATTTGTCTGCTCATAAACACCCGCCCGCAATAACTTCAGTTTATTCATGATCAGTATGATCATGGTGCTTGCAACAGCGCCGAAATATCGGGAACTCAAAATGGATTGTAAACATGGTAAATATCCCGTTTTGTGTGTTAACCTAAGTATTATTGACCTGTTTTGTTAGCTTTAAGTCTTCTATATGTAGATGATAAATTAATAACAATGCATCCTGAATATTTAACCCATTTATTTTTAACCGACTTCAAATAAATGAGGAGGTTCTCAATTCAGTTGTATTTTTTTTTGTGTTTGTTACCTCATATCTTCGTCATTTATGAACCGATTTGAAACATTCTTATCTGAAAGGATACACATCCCGATTGGTCCCATAGAAATTTAATCAAAATCGGTTCAGTAGTTTGGTTTTTAAATCAAAATAGCAGGAAAAAATATGTCATCCAATTAAAAGAAATTGCGAAATTAATACTTGACAAGGATTTGTGTGTGATACGATAATTAAAAAGGGTAAAATAAAAACTTTGACTATTGTTTGTTTCATTGACTTTTTTGGCCCCGACTTCCAGTAAAGTAATTTTCCACTTTTTTATGTTTTTTTTTTTTGGAATTCGGTATTTTTTTTGCAAAAAAATTTTTAAGGCACCGTTGCATCTATAAAAGTCTTAAACAGCTATCTAAGGAGTAAGTTCTACCTACTGTTAATTTTTATCCTTTTCATATCACAAACCACTGAAATGTGTTCCTAAAATAAGATTAAATTATCTAAGAGCGGATTATGTCGCAATTAATACAGCATTAAAGAAGGTTGATTGGACGGAGGAATTGGTGTTCTCCATGACTGTCGATCAGATGGTACACAAATTCTATAATAAATGGAATGAATTAATACAGAAATACGTGCCACAAGTTGTAATTAGAGAAGGGAAGTACCCATACTGGATTTCTAAAGACCTCATTAAAAGACTAAATGAGAAAAACCGCTTACGACTTAGAATTAAAAAATACATAAATCCCTTGACACTATTGCTTTGGAGACACTGCAAAAAAAGATGCAACCGTATGGCTACTTCCAGCTATATAGGTATACATTGCATATACATTGCTGATATAGAAGCTAGAATTGAATCAAATCCCAAGTATTTTTGGATTTATTTAAAGATGAAAAGAGGTGGAGCTAGTAACTAGCCTAGTTCTATCACAGATAGTGTGAATAGTTCCGAGAATATTAATGAAATTTGTAACTAGGTATTTCGCAACTCACTTTTCTAAAGTTAATCGCACTGGTCAAAATGATGAGCATATAAACATACATAGCTGCCTGAGTAATAATAATTTGAGCCAAATAACAATATCCCAAGATCAGATCCTCAGACAATTAAAGAAAACAGATGTTAACAAGGGCGCTGGCCCTGATAATATACCTTCCTTGCTTTTACAAAAGTTATCAGATAGTCTCTCGTTACCGTTGAGTATATTATTCAATAGTTCATTACGTCAGGGTATTTTCCCAAGCATATGGAAGGAGACTAGAATCGTGCCCATTTTCAAGAGCGGTGATAAGTCTGATGTAACTTACTATAGGCCCATAGCTATTCTCTCTGTACTGGCAAAAGTTTTTGAAGCACTTATATGTCCTGTATTGTCCAGACATAAATATGTCACAACTTATAATAGATAACTAATATGGCTTTATGAAAATGAACTACTACAAATTTGGTGACTTATGCTGAAAGTATTGTTGAAGCAGTTGATGCGCGTGTTCAGGTTGATGTAGTCTACACCGACTTCAGCAAAGCATTCGACACAGTCGCTCACAATGTCTTTGTTGAAAAGCTGAAAATATATGGTGTGTCGCATCCCTTGCTGAGTTGGTTCAAGTCATATCTGTCAAAGCGGACGCTTAGGGTTGTGATGAATGGCTGCAACTAAGATTCATACACAGCCACCTCAGGAATTCCCCAGGGATCTCATGTGAGACCATATTTATTCATCCTTTTCATCAACGACATATAAAGTGCTTTCAGAACTGTAACATATATCTTTTCGCTGACGACCTTAAGGCCATAAAAGCAATTAGAAAACCTGCTGATCCGGTACATTTCCAGGGCAATTTAGATAGGCTGAGTAAGTGGTGTAGGCACAGTAAAATATCTTTAAATATTACAAAAAGTAAGCACATCAAGTTTACTAAAAAAAAGAATGTCACACCCACAGCATATAACTTCAATGAACAACAACTTGAAGAAGTTGAATCTATACGAGACGTGGGCGTCCATTATGACAAAAAGCTAGGTTTTGTTGACCATATTGACAGAATTATACTAAAAGCAACAAAAATGCTTGGTGTCGTCATGAGAGAGTGCAAAACCTTTAAAAAAATGAAAACCAAAAAAATTATGTACAACTCGCTGGTCAGAAGTCACCTAGAATATTGTATGGTTGTCTGGTCCCCTAAATATGATGTGCACATAAAGCGTATCGAACGATTACAGAAGAGGTTTTATGGCATCTGACTTATCATTGCAATATGAGTAAAAGTCTCAAATCGTACCGGGAAAGATTAAAATATTTTGGGATTATCTCGTTAGAGAAATGAAGAGATAACTATGTTGGATTTGATTTTCCTTAAAAAACCAGTAACAGGTTCTTTGAGCTGTTCTGAGTTGCTCAGTAAAGTGTCCTTCCATGTGCCACGAAATCTACCAAGACAGTCTAATAGGAAGCTGTTTTGCATGCCAAAAAGCAATACAAATTTAAGGCAACATTGCTCACTGTTTAGATATATGCTGCCAGCCTTCTGGGCACTTTTCCTGTTGACAGCGATGTGGACGAATTTTTTGACGCCCCGTAATTGTACATATTTTTTAATTCTTATTTTAGATCTAATATTAGTTTGTAAATAAGGTAAATATTTTGATGATTTAATAAAAAAATATATAAGTACTTTGAAGCTGTGTAAATAAAAAAAAAACGTTAACTCACCTATAGTTAATATCTCCAGCAACAAAAATATAGTTAATATTAATCATAGTGACGCACACAGCTGGCAAACATATCAGAATGTACTGAATTATCTGATATCTGCCGAAAGTTTCCATTAACTTCGATATTTCACGAACCTCGCCATCGCGCTTTTTGTCTGCCATGTTTAAATTACATACAAATAAAGAACTATTTGAAAGAAAAAAACCGAAAACTACATAAGGGTCACAGAAAAAAAACAACACTGTTACTACATAGGTTTAAGGTGCTATACGTTAACATAACTCACTTAGATCAGTGTCAAATAATGTTTTAAACATTAATATAATTACTAGTTAAGGCATATTTGTATTTTTCTTTCACATTGAGAGTAAGACGCACTACAATGAATGATACGCTATGATTACATTCGCATGATTGGCTACAGTTTCGTTTCATGTCAATTAAGACAAATATTTCTGTTCGTCTGTGTGTCTGTGATACCCACAGAAATAATGCCCATGACCAATAATTGCTTCGTAGCCGCCATCTTGGATTTTAATGGAGTAGAATTAAACCGCGTGCTTTGATACCATGCTGTTTTTTTATAACTGAATACGTATCCAGATGTTTAACAGAATTCGATTACAGATCATCTTCCATTGAGTCAATTATAGTATATAAGTACATATATATAACCCTTCTCTTCTTATCAATTTCGATAACGGCGATCCTTAAATAAACTTAAACTAGCAGGTTGGGAACATCCTGGCGCTCCATTGTCCATAAAAATATAAAATACATATTTCGAAGAGCAATCGCGAACCGAACCAAGGTTGTGTGCAAAATTTTAGCTCAATCGGTTGTGGGAAACTGGAATGAAAATCGGTTACAAGATTTGACCAATACTACAATATTGGTCAAATCAAATCATCTACTAAGTAACTAACCAACTAACAAAGCAAGTTAAATTAAAGTAAATCTAATAAAAATGCACTGGATTGATTTCTATGCCAACAAAAAGGTGATGTCAATCTTAATGAAAGTCTTTGTTGATACGAAAGCTTTGAAGGCGATTGTTGCTTATCTAGGCCTTAGGGAATTATCAAAGAACTTACGAACTAGTATGTAAGTACCTATGCTATTGTATGCATAACTTGCAGTAGGTACTAAAAGTAGACCATCATTTATGTACAAAAAATATTTTCATAGACAAAACCGCGAAATTACAATAACTAGGTACTTACCTAATTTATTTACCGAGACAGTGATATAATAGAACGTAAGTAATTAAGATAATAATGAAATTGTATTTGACTTCGAGATTAATTTTGATACGATTTTATGACAAAATTTTACCTTAATGTGACTACGTGGTACATGCAAGTTTCAAACTGTATTACTAATTATAATATCATAATTATCTATTATGATTAAAGTTACATCATTTCAACATGTTCAAAAATAATAACCCTCTGAGATCGAGAATAGCTGGTCCAAGCTTTTAGCGGTTAGAGCGAAGAGAGATAGACTGGACAAGAGGCGGGATGTGGATATCAACCATCGCCCAAGAATGTTCAAGAGACTGGAAAGTAGTGTCTATTTTTCTACAGATTTCTTCGTCACTATCATTCGAGTCATCATGTAAGCTAGCTCAGATAAGGTTATAAAGGTATCTGGTGTTGCATCATCATGTGGAGAATTGAAGGTGCACCTAAGTAGTAGCAGTTTACAACCTATCCTTCCGCGCAACCTGGACAGATAAGTTGACACTGCAGGCCTCTCCCAGGTGAGAGGGAGTGGGCCATCGTAATCCACCACGTCGGCACAGTGCGGTTTGATGGATGGACATATTGGACATGTCGGTTCTCTCACGATGTTTTCCTACATCGCTCTGGAAGAACAACATGGAGAATGAGCATGATATCGAGGGTTCATCCAAATAATACACGCAATATTTTTCAAATTTTCATTTATCCTTCTAACTCCAAGTCAAGTCTTGGGCAGAATCCCTTACGAGTGATGACAAGTTGAGGATTGAAGCACTTGGCACACTCTTCGTTCCAGTAGGTATTGCCATCCGATGCACAGACGGGGGTCAATGGACCCTGACACATGGGGCAGGTAGCATGGTCAGCAGCGCTCAAGCCTTGCCAAGGAACTACTGATGCCACTGACAGGAGGAGGAAAAATGGAGTCACTGTGGAGAAATGGTTTATTTGTGAAATTAACTAGCTTCTTTTTCTTCTCGAATCGCTGATTCAGATTTTGTAGCGACCTGAACAGCCCTATCGTTTGCCTCTTCCAAATCTTGGAGGGTGCAGTTAGTTGTGCACGACGGGCAGGAAAGGACTCCACACTCACATTGTGTACGAGATAGGTCGAAAATACCCCATCTAGCTAGATTGGATCTACAGCGGCCAACTTGAGCCCGCAGTCGGTTCAAAGATTTCCGTATTGCCCAGTTCGTGACCCGGGTAGTGTGGATAAGGCGTAAAAAGGCAACTTTTGAAATGGGAGGTTTTCTTAAAATGGAACTGTGGAATATTAATGTTTACCGGTAAATGTGTGAGCTTGTACCTTTTATTAATGGAAAAGTACCAACAAGCAGTTAAATAAATTGTTTATATGGGAGCTACATCTGCCAACAAACTGCTGTGCAGTTTGTCAGAAGTATTTTGTTTTGGTAATAGGATGTAAACACAATTAAAATCTTTTTAATATTTTTTTTTAAGGGCACCTAGGTGAATTTCTCGTTAGTTCGGCCGTAGAATAAGTTGGACCCAAGGATATTGTCATCCCCAATCTAAGAACACCAAAAAAAAACAATACCAATGAAAAATGGAAAAACGGTAAAATGGGGAAAGGACAAACGGTGCACAAAACCTAGACGTATTACAATACCGAAATATAAAAGACCGTATTTTAAAATACCTATGGAATAAATCCCGAAAAATTAAACGCCGAATGTTTGTTTGGTCTTCGTCCATTCGAAATTTCCTCCCTTCGGGGTTTCATCCTTTCGGGCATTCGGACATCGGTATTTTATGTTTCGATATAACGGCTATCGGTATTTAAAACTCTCGTTGTTTTGGACGTCGGTATTTCAGTCATACTTAGTTATTATGAAATTTCGGGATTTTAATACGTACCCACCTAGACCCACCACCACTTTGCCAGACTAAGGAATTGAACCCAGGACTTCAAACTCGGTGTCGCGCTTGTCGTGCGTCGTGGCGAAATGTGGGTATAATATTAGATACACCTCTAGCCATTCAGGAATTACAAGCGTAATGCCATGCTCAGTTATTTTCAATCAATTATTGTTTTGCATTTGCAATTTGCAGATCTTTTAAGTTGTGTTTGCATAATTTGCTTGCATTCTGGAGTCATTTGTACTTTAAATAGAAAACGCAATACTCACAAAGGTTCATGTCAATATTTACGAATCGTGTTCTTGTTGAAAATTTAATGTTTGAACTGTTTTGACGCACACTGAATCTGGTTAGCGGTTTATCATCAAATGGTAACTACATTAATTTACCTATAAGGATAATATTGATAAAAAATTATAAAGGCGCCTGCAGATTTGAGGGAACCGGCTATTCTAGAACCGAAAAAAAAACATGAGACAACCAAAAACCTGTGCCGCGCTCGTGTCGTGAATATCGACCCACACCCTCTCAGACGGAGGAGGCCTGTGTCCCAGCAGTAGGGTCGTTATCGGCTGATTATGCCCAAGATACAGATTCATTCAGTTTTTGACTATCGATACTAAGGATGACGTTCGATACTAAGGATAACGAGCGATACAAAATCTAGATTAAAATCGAAACAGACGCAAACATATTTTTTTTATCACAGGTGCGATCGACAAATAATGCATTGCCGATCGTCTGTTGTTGTTACACTTTACGATTTTCGATTTTCACACGTGTCGATAGTTAGAAATCGAGCTAATCTGTCGGCACCTTATGTTCTTCCAGCCAACCTTTATCAACTGTTTACGTTAGTTTATTGTAAATTGCATCATTGGTCTACCCGTGGCAAGTGTGAGTGCTGAGCGTGGAGTTGAGGTTTAATTGAGCCCAGCATCAGGCATGCAGTCAGGCATGTTAATTTATGCTTTGTTCTTAAAACGGTGAAGAAAGAGATCATGAAGAAACGGACATGTCCTAGAAGCAAAGATGGGAAGTCATGACGTCATGAGACATCTAGCTACATGCACTGGGTCCGGGTGGTGAATTATGAGCCGCTGTTTTTTACACTTAGGCCTGCGTATGCATGGCGACCAACCATGCTATACAAAACCAGTTTATGCGGATCTCTCATTGTATTGGAAATCTATTCAAAGCGAGGCCATGTTATACTGGAAGTGGTATAGCTTGATGTGTCGCCGTGTGTGCCAGCAGTAGCAAACTTATGGGCTGATATTATTACTTCAGTTTCTATGATATTGAATGAAATGATAATCAGATCGAAAACTCGGTAGCCAAAGGCTTGCGGCTACACTTAAGTTGAGCCGACTAATCTTAAGTTTATTTTCACACCCAACTTTAGCCCTAACATACAAAAATGCAACGATAAACTAACCACCGTGACTAACAAACTCTACAATGCCAATAACAACAAAACATATAACAAGATTATTTTATTAGGACTGTACTGCTAAACAATAAACTTTGCCTAAAGTTCCTTACAAGGCTTGCTAATGGACGAATAACTACGTAGTTTAATAGTTTGTTAACACTCATACACTAATTTAACAAAAACATAATACACGCGAATATAAAACAGTTGCAAAATATTCGCTACTGTCACACACAATTTGAAATCAGGACGTTACACAACAAGATGGCGGTTATTGGAAAACTGACAGTTCTGGCTTTAGTAGTCTGTTTCGTGTGCCTTATCGAGGCCAAAACAAGCAAACGTCATGAAGAAAACAAGCCGGCAGCAGGACACCAAGATCATAAAGATAATCACCATCATCACTTTGTGAAGAGAGACGCTGATTATTACCAGGATGATGGCGATGATTTCAAACGACTTGAGTACAACAGCTTTGACAGACCTCACAGAATTCGTGTGTTGCCAGGATTCCTTCATTAAACATTTTATTTTTCTTTTCAAGGAATTGTGCAATGAATTTATGGTCAGTGTTTATTTTTAAGCTATCTTTGTGTGTAATTAAAGAGCTTTTTTAATGTCTGTAAGTATATTTTTTTATATTTTATCATTAGGTGTACATTTTTTTATTCTGAAAAAGCCCATGACTAGGTAAGTTAAAAAGAATTATTTTTTATAAAGTTTATTAAAAATTTAAAAATGTTGGCATACAATAAATCTATTTAAGTAACAGATTACAATAATAATATGTTCATCAATAATATTTTAGTAATACATTTAAATAATACTTCAAAATTAACGAAACTTTTAGTGAAAACCTACAACTTAAAAGGTAGACTAACATTGAAGGTAATAATTATTTCACAATACAAATATTAAGTAAAACATTAAATAGATTCTTTACTTCATACAGTACATAATCTTTTAGAAATTAGTAAAATAATATCTAAATAGCAATTATTTGAGTAACAAAAAAAAAATGTTATAAAATGATCTTGATTACTTATTACAATAAAGTAAACAATTTATGGCAACAAATTATTTGAATTATTAAGTACCTATAAAAGACGGTATTTTTCAACTGTGCTTTGATAATTATAAGCTGAATTAGATATCGTCAGGGACATAAATTGTTAAGCAAATTGATACAATTTAGCCATTCCATACAACTGTCAAAGAATGACAATTACGATTTCATGTTTTAAGCTTAACAATCAATTTTCCTGACTGACATGTCATGCCTTCAATTTATATTACATCTGAAAAGAAAAACACACAAATTAATGATTTACTTATTTTTAAGCACCTTAGATTCAGCGACGTTACCTTATCGTTTATTTCGTTAGTACAATATTTGATGACTTCTAAAGAAGAATACGTAAATGACAAAAAACGGAATGTCAATGGATTTTAACCCCATCATTTGCATCCATAACATTGGTCCGAAAAATAATAAGTAAAACATCTATAACTTTTTATTACATTGCTCAGAATAGTCCTTTACAACTGCTTAACTATTTCATTCCGCGGCTATACGTCACGTGTTGTTGGTTGTCATTTACTTAATTCTAATAGCATAATACCTAGTAATGCGAGCAATAATGCAAGTTTTTCTGAATTGATATAATATTTTATTTGGCTCTAAAAGCAAACAGACAAAATAGTCTTAAAAATACTAAAAACTCAACCACATTCGTATGACTGTTGTTTAAAAAACAGCAACAAAAGCTCTAAATAAAAATTTTATACTGAAACTTTCGGAAGATCTACTTTTTAAAATCATCACACTAAAAACTATGGCACGTTCTAATTTAAGTAGATAATTAACTCTTAAAAACTAATGTTTTTGGCACGTATAGAATTCACTTTGTTCTTTGGGATTATGTTTTTAGTAAAGTTTCTTATAATTAATTTGGCATTTCGCCATAAACACATTGGTAGGTAAATAGGTAACATTTAGTCAGACATTCTGATTAGTATAAAATTGATTGAAATGGTGTTCTATAGACATTTACGCAAAAAAAAAACATAGATGAATATAAACTTAACTTGAAATACAAACTTTATATTGAGTCACTCTAACAATTTCCTTGATATAGCTATCTCATATTAGTTTTCCTTACATAATCTCTATATGTATATAATTAAATAGCACTTTACTAATAAGTGCACGTCACACAGATAATTATATAACCGCTTGGCCACGAGCTAAACGATCAAGCGACTGCGGTGAAAACAAATAAAAGAAAATTGTTTCGAGCAGCCACGATGCACAGCGACGCCGCGCGCCGACGACGCTACTTAGGCCGGTTTCAAATTCGCGTATTTTCGCAACGTATAAACTCGTTTTTTGAAGCGCATGTAGGTGAGTGCGCACCCCTTTGGCTACACGCGCAACTCGTACGAGCTTTGACGCGCTTATAAGTTCGTATAAGCGCGAGCCGCGTGTGATACTGTCATATTGCTACTAACAGAAGCCATCGGGTCCAGCGAACAGGCGGTGAACGAACGCGCGTACGCACGTTCAATTCTTTTAAGGCGGAAGCATATTATTGGCGTGTCTCGAAAGAAAAAAAGCGACACACGCGGGAGTCGCTTGACACAAATAGCATGGCATAATAAATGTTTTCTCATTAATTTCCGTCTGAACATAAAATCAATAACATCTAAAGTTAGTTAATGACCCATGACCATAATATACATTGCAAAAACATTGTTAACATGACAAAATACTTCAAACATATAATAAAACTTGGCATAATCTCATAATGGCGTATTATAGGTAATATATCTATAATAAGGCACGTTTTAATGTCTAAATATACATATATAAATCTGTAAGTCACTGTAATGCCATTTGGAGTATAGAAACTACGCTAAAATGGGCTACAGATGTTGTTTAACAAATTAAGTGCACTAATCATACTCACAGAGACAAATCAACAAGATCAACGACCAATCAAGCTGTAAAAACCAGTATAGGCAGATCTCTCACTGTACGAGAAATCATACAAAGCGAGGTCATTTCATACTGAAAATTATGCCTTGATGTGTCACCGTCCAATCAAATAATTTGGTAAAACTCCACAGATTTGTGATCAGGTGGCCTACCATGACAGGCCTACAGTGTGGGAAAGAGATGGCGCTAGAAATCCTGTATAGCTCTGTCTCTTACCCACACCGGAATAGAACTTAAATATTCCTGCATTAAGACGTCATGGTAGGACACCAGTATTGATACTACTTAACATGATAAAACCAGCCAGATGTTGTACAAAGTTGGCAACTGTTTGGAGCGGAGCCTGTTAAACTATGTGGGGCGGTTCAGAATGATGTACTTACTGAACATCCGTCCTGTATAGTTTCCCCCTTTATATCGATATGAAGTGCACTAAAACATAGTAAAATAATTGAATCCGTAACCCCTTACAACTAATTTCATAAAACGTAATAATAAATCTTTTGAATAAAACCTCCGAAATATACATTTCATTATCTATAATATTACTTAAGTCTTAAGTAAGATCTTACGTCTAAAATAAGTAGATATAACTTCAAAATAACCGATATTAAGTATTAGTATCGAAAACAAATTATACGAAGTGCAAAGAGAGCGTGGTGAAAAGATTGTGGTGCACTTCTTTGGGGACGAGTGCTTAAAAGTTGTGCTGAGTTCGGCCATGGAAACTAATATGTATACATTTAGAAAGATTCTGGGGTGATTTTCTCGAGGAATTCCGAATAACTTTAAGATAAGCTATATTTCTAAATTGAATTATTGGTTTAAGGTACTATGTTCGTATCAACATAAAATTAATACAGTAAGCGAAAATAACATTAAAAAGGTGCTATAAATGATTGTGCTCGCGACTGTACTATATGGGCCAAACTTACATCTTGACTATTCTTGAGCACCGTAAGGATGGTTCCTGCTTGCAGCGCTCAGTCGCTATAAAAGCGCTTACTTATGCTCGTCACCCAATTGCATCGCGCCCTATGATTTTGCTGCGCCCCTTGATTTTGTAAATTAAAAGTGAAGCCCGGTGAAGAAGAAGTCGTTTTTACTTCTCCGGCTAATGTGGCGCGGTTTGTTTCAATGGAACTTGTAACTAATTACTTTTACATTTATTATAAGGTAAGTTAATGAAAAAATGAAGCGCTTTCATAGCAGACGAGTGCTGCAAGCCGAAATAGTCCTGACAACGGTGTTCAGGGACTGGACCATCACACCTTAAAGCATTTAAAACTGACTCCAGTGTGGAAAAGAGATGGAGCTATACGGGACATCTAGCTTCATCTTCTCACACTGAAGTAATGTAAAAATAATTCTTTTTAAAAGCTTATGGTAGGCATCTCAAGATGTAAGTTTTGACCGTCATCATTTTAGTTTCAGAAAATATTAAACAGCGCCATCTATGATTCATGTAGGGAACGAAAACAAACTGTAGAGCCACCACTTTCAAGAATCAGTGTAGTTGATGACTCAGTATTCCCTGCGGCAGTAGTAGCCGAGAGAGCGACATTTCTGGCACAGATGCTGCGGGTGGATCTTGGACTGGTCACTCACATCCAAACCGTCTGGCTTCTCCAACGGCCTCTGAAATGTTTCATTGAGAATAATAAGCAATTGCTGAACAGCAGGCAAATTGGAGGTCTTTCCGTAAGTGGGCTACGTCGTCTTTAAACATTTTTAACAACTTACTGTTGTGTAATCTCCGACGGTTTAAATGCAGGCGTTCCTATAGTAGGTACACCGGAACCAAAAAAAAAACCCAAAATAATTTTACTTTGCCCGACCGGAGAATCGATCCCAAGACTACATGGTTTACAGTAGCGCTTTGCAACCACTGGACTAAAGAAGCAGTTCTATAACACAATTTAAAATTATTGCAGAGCAGTCGTGGGTCAGGGGTAATGGCTCTGACTTACTAGTTGTGACCCAGACAGGCGCAGTACTTTGTGGAATTATTTCGTCAACACTGTTCTTAAGACGGCGAAGGAAAACATCGTGACGAACCTGGCATGTCTTAGAACCAATTCACATGTTAATAATACCAACCAGCACTGTGCCCGCGTAGTGGAGGACAGCCCCCCCCACATAGAGAGAATCGAGGTCTGTAACCCTGTAGTGGGGACATTCTGATTATGCTGAAACTTACTTGTTTATGCGGGAAGACATTGATGCGACACTTGATGCACTCCTGGCCGTTGTTCGCCCAGGAGTTGCCACTCATCCACTTGCGCTTGCATTTGGGGCACTTGTACTCGCCGAAGCACCTCTTCTTGCCCTGGTATGGAGTTAGGCCTTCGCCCTTGGGACGGGCCTGGAACAAGACATTTATTGAGTAAGTATTGTTGTATTCACGGGCTGATGTCTACTCGACGTGTGATCGCGTATTTGATGGTGGCCTACCATGACGACTTATTGCAGGAATGTTTTAGTTTGATTCCAGTGTGGGAAATAGATGGCGCTAGACATCCAGTATAGCTCTGTCTCTTTCCAATACTAGAATAGAACTAACACATTCCTGCATTAAGACGTCATAGGTAGGTAGGCCATCTGGAGTGGCGACCGCCGTATCGACTAAGCAGCGTTGGATACGCCCCCCAGCTAGAAGAACCGACGACTTTACGAAGGTGGCTGTCTCGGACTGGACGCGGAAGATAGAAGACAGGGTGTTGAGCCGCAGCTTGATGTCCGGCAGTGGACTGCGGTAGGCTGATATTGTACGTACTACCGCGCTCACTGACGGTCGACCTCTTTTCAACCTCAAGATTCAGGGCATAAGGATGAAAAGTGATCGACCATCCATACCAGACGGTCCATACCAGAGACACGAATGCCTGTAATCTTCATAGCACTATAGCATTATAGTGCTATGAAGATTACAGGCATTCGTGTGTCGTAAATAAATGAGTTAAACCAATAAACTAGATGAGACATGAAATAAATAAGTAGTGCTTTTAGTACCAAATAACGGCTAAATAAATAAAATATTAGTACCATTTAATAGACGCTCTTACTCGCACGTCTTTCTACATCGTTCTCACATATATGTATAATCTCGACATGAATGATGTAACCAAGATTTTGTAACAACATATTGATTTAAAAGAGTGTCCCTGGAGTTGCCCATTCTTCTCCATAGAGATCTATGCTTTCGAATGGGCAACTACAGTACTTTCACAAGTTATTATGCCCTGTGACTGGGACTGTAGCTTAGTGTATTTTTTGTGTTTTGACATTCAAAAGTGCCTGTAATGGTCTAATTGAAATAAATGCTTTGAGTTTGAGTTAAACTTAACATTGTAAACTCGAAATAAGTATGGTTGTAGTTACCACCTCTGCCTGCCTACCCCTTGGGGATGACAGGCGTGATGTTAAAAACTTAAACATTCTAAAATAACGCTCCGAAATAAAATACCTACTACATCTAACACAAGAGGTCACCGGGTCGCAAAAGCTCGAGTAGATTAAAATGATTACAATGTATGTATAGGTCTATCTATGTAAGTACAAAGAACTCTCACATAGTTAATCAATTTCTAGGAACTGATAGGTACCTACGTCACATTTTGTTTTCTGATGTAGCATTCTGTGCCCATATCAAACTGTATCGCTCAATGGGACGCACTCAAAACATTGTGCTGATGGATGCATTAAATAGTTTTTGGGACATGGAGCATTTTAAACATTCCAACAACATTAAAAAGATTTTTGTTTTAAGTGTGTTATATTGGGACTTTGACGTTCAATATCTCCGTAACTAGAAAATTCCCAGGTATGGTCCAGAACAAGTGCCTCGCGGCTTCGGAAAAGGTCTTTATACACCTTTCATAGCCCGAAAATGCAAACGATTTACTGGTGATAGTTGGGACCTAGGAACGACTAGCGACCTGCTTTGCACATGATTTTTTTATGCTAAACGTACTTATCTATCTACATACTACTATTGGGGTATACTCAATTTGCCCAAACCTTGGGGGTTACTGGCGTGACGTCATGTTATTTTCATAAACCTTCCAGAACAAATTCGTGAAAAAAGCATCAAAATCCATTGCCAAGTTTATAAGAAAAACGGGACTTCATAGACAGACACGAAACGCGACAAGCCCATCACATAATATCACTTCTGTAATCCGCGACACAGGTGTGCCTCAGCTACACCCACATTTCGCCAGTTATGTTTAAATAGTCGGACACGTCTTCATCCTCAGAGTTGCTACTGAGAAATTCTAATTTGATGGACAAAACCAATAATAGTATGTTGCCAAACCAGGGAACCGAACCCAGGAACCTCGTCTTCAGCAGCAGGGCTTGCAACGACTGAAGTCTAGACTAGACCCATAAGGCAGCCCACTTTCCGATAAAAAGTGTGCCTGCGTCAGCATTTCTTCTGAGTGCGAACTGTGTTTATAGCCCATTCCCCAGCTCAAAGCTCCACAGTGCTAGCATTGTAATATAAAACCGATAGAGGGAACAACACTCGTGTTTTGAACACGAGCACGAGTTCGGCGCGAGTTACTGCCGAACGAGAGCGTTCCTAGAATCAGGGACCGATGAATACCGCCATTGTTTTCATACGAACATTGTACTGATTTCTGGGATCAAAGAATACGCTTTGATGTGATAAAATAAATTTGTGATAGCGACTCCACTCAGTTTAAATTTTTGCTTCAATCAAAATATTTTAACATAAATAACTTAAACTTCAGTTTTGTAATCCCTGAAGGGTTAGGCAGATGCGAATTGTATTGTGTTACTTTTACCGATTCAAAAACAGGGGTTACTTTATTCGTGCGTTACTTATATTTGGGAGTCCGTGATTTTTTGTTTATAAAGGATTTGTACGGTCTAGAGAGTTTTTTTTGTGTTTTCACCAGATATTTCTCAGTCCGGAGTTTGGATTTTGGGCCCGATTGATAGCAACAGGATCGCCCCCTATAACATTACATGGGATCTTAACATAACTGATGAAATGTGGGTGTACTATTAGGTAAGTCTCTGCATAACCTCTTTATTTTTAATTATTATTAATCTACAATTGGAACAGAGTGTTGTTCATTCATCAATTTTATCTCCAAACGTTTGCCTCAAATGAACCACGTTGTTCCCATGTTTCTTCAATAAAATCACCGCGTAATAATTTCTGTATAAGAAGTAAAGACGTAAAAATAAATCCTGTGAATGATTTGGCAATTCGCCAAGAGACATCAGACGATACTCGGTACGTATTCGGAAATATAGATAACAAGACGAATTAATTGTATGAAAAGATTTTTGTAGAGAACTTCAAGATTGTTATTTTTTTAAACTGCCAAAAAAATAGTAATACAGTATGCGCCAAACCTTTTTGTGTTGATTTCGACAAAAATATCGTTTCTTGTATCTTTTAGAAATGCGATGGTTAAATTAGAACGATGTCTAGTGGGTTTAAGAATTGTATTTTGACGTTGTAGACGAGTGTTTCAAACTTATGAAGCAGTGTGTGCAATACAATTGAGGTGCTGTTTTCTGTAAATCTCTCAAATACAGTTTCTTCACAGTTGTGAAGGGACTGCAGCTTCATCTTTTTAGTTTTAAAAATATGTTGGCAATTCAAAGAAGCCTGTTTTGTAATTTATGTTTTGACTTTGAGTTTTCTTACCTGTGGACAATCTCCAATATAATGTCCTTTCTTGAAGCACAGATGGCACATGTACGCCGGCGGGGGCGGTCGTGGTGGTCTCCTCAGTGACAAAGCTGCCAGCTGCTCAGCCAGGGAACTGTTGTCATCGGCCGGAGGCGCCGCCGGCCCTGACGCCGCGGTCGGCAGCGGGCCCCAAACGGAACCTGGCACCCACTGAAAATTGACACAACGTTTTATTAGTAAGGAAGAATTTTCTAGTGGACATGACTTAAAATTTATTATTATTTGGGTGTTGTAAAACCTGGGCCAGTGTTTTATTGGTTTAAACAGATTCATTTTCAAGCTAGGTGGATCTGTGGTGTGACAAGAATGGATAAAGTATATTAGAGGAAGTTTGAAAGTTGCGCCAGTTACAGAAAAGTTGAAAGCGAATCGACTGTCTTGGTATGGCCATGTGATGAGGAGGAACGAATCGCATGTAGGTAACTAAAAGAGTGATGAATATAAATGTTGATGGATGGAGAGGGAGAGGAAGACCATGAAAAGGATGGATGGATTGCTTGAGGAATGATATGAAAGAAAAATGAGTACCTAATGATAGTGTGGCAGTTGACAGAGTAGAATGGAAAAAAAGACGTGCTGCGCCGACCCCAAGAAACATGGGACAAGGGCAGGAAGATGATTTTTCATATCTACCAATTTAAAGTTAATAAACAGCATGTGCTATTTGCAGCAGTAAGTAAAAGATCGACCAAGCAGTATGATAGATCTCTCAAGAAGCCGAATAAACAGTTTGTGTCTAAAACTTACAGCAAAGAGTGTGATATTTTTATTACATCGAACCGCACTACTAATGCAATGCTGTTTTAGCCATTATAGTCAGAAACGAACCGGTTCACTCTAGACCAACATGAGAGAAGAGTTTTATCAATTGCTTCCTAAGGATTAACGACGAACTTTCCCCTAAAAGTATTGAAAGAGCAACTAATGAAACATTATGTTAAGGCATGTTTCAAGCATTAAGATATCAAGTTAACGTTAACCATCGATTTTCATACAAAATTTAGGCAGGTACTCACCTTTTACAATCTGAAACTAACATATAAAGTTTTATGATCATGCCATTAATTAATGAAATCTGAACTAACCATCAAGTCATTACAGTCCGCCATTGAGTACGACATTCCTAGACGTCCTTAATCACGACCAATATGCGGGAACGATTAGACAAATGAAATTGCAGTAAATAATGACCCGAGTGCCGCGATTGGTCGACGGGGGCGCGCTCGCGCATCTGTTCAACGAATTATTGAGCCCGCGCACTCGTTCCAATTTCGAACGTGCGTTGACGCTCTGAATCACGCGCGGACACAAATGGGCTAAATGCTAATGCGTGTTTTTGAACGTTCATTATTGATTTGTTAGACAGAAGGGGACTTTGATACAAGAGCTTCTTCTTTGAACTCCAAATCCAGACGGTGTACCGAACTGTTTATTTGGTAACTGGATCAGGATGGACGTAAAACTCTGCTTCAATATTGTTAATTTTGTCGTAGTTACTAGAATTTATTAGAATTTAGAAAGGTGTGTGAGAATCGAAGAATCTGATCTGAACCAGTAGAATAGTGTATTGACTGCTTAAATAATTCTGTATAGTGCTGAAGACTTGTATTTATATAGCCTGTATAGGTATCGCATAAAGCTAACGGTTCCATCGGGCCATAGACCAATTTTCCAATTTTCGGTTGGAATTTTGAAATTATGTAACTATAGTAAACTGATGCCTTCTTTTATTAATTAGTGGGTTCGTTCTTGACCTCAATCCAGTCCGGTTGAACGCCATAGATAAGGTTCAACTGTACCCAGAAACTTACGATGCTTATTCATTCTTGCTTTGCAAAGATGTAACTCCAACCTGGGTTACCTCGCTGTAACGGCAGCAGGGTGTGGATTTGGAGCAGTATTGTTAACATGCTTCACCTTCTATCCTGCTCTCTGAGCAGTAAATGTGACCTCTGCGCTGCTACCGACGATGTCGTGCAAGTGGCGAAGCATTATCAACAAAAAAAAAAAATGAAATACTGTCGTGCCAGCGACACAGAGTCCTTATTTTCAATAAAAACTCTTTCTTTGTTACTGTTGGCCTGCGTAATGCCACTACTGGGCAAAAGCCTCTTCCAAGACTGCCAGTTCTTCTGATTTACGGCCAATGTGGACCACTAGTCGTTCGTATTGTTCAGCTCGCCCCGCCA
The DNA here is from genome assembly GCA_964057025.1 of Standfussiana lucernea. NCBI lineage: Eukaryota > Metazoa > Arthropoda > Insecta > Lepidoptera > Noctuidae > Standfussiana > Standfussiana lucernea. The sequence goes on from OZ059801.1 coordinate 3,105,143, forward strand.
TCTTCTAAGAAGTCTACCGTGATGCCTTGTTGATTTGTGGTTCCCAAATATTGCAACCGTCCGTCATCGTCAACCTTACTTTTATTAAGAACCTAATTAGGAAATTGCGACATGATTGCGAATGCCTCCTGACGATTGAGTTAACAAGTGCCTGCCTATTAGACGGCAACATTGTCTCAGTAATCAGAGCAAATAAAAGACGTGCCAACGCACAAGAATAATCGTCTGATAGTAAAACTTGTTTGACTTTCATAAGCCAAAAACTAATGTTATATTAATAACTTTGATGTTCTTATATTTATGTGGATAATGTTATCTTGTTTGTGGGTTTTTTCATTTATATTTTTAGAGCCGACGAAATTGTTTGGTTTTTGACACAAGTTCTTTAAACAATTTATGTTTTACTTTATTAGTAAACTAGTGTTGCCCGCGGGTTTTCTCACTTGAATTTTTTGTATTCTTTTGACTCGTCTGCGTTGATGAAACAGGTCTTATGGTACTCAGCAATAGAGTAACGTTATATCATCATCTGCCAAACCATTTCCCAAATATGTGGGCGTCGGCATCCATTTTAGCCGGATGCAGCTGAATATCAGTACCATACATTGGGTGACAACATACTTGGTAAGAGATGTAAGTACATAATTTCTTCAAACACCGGTTTAAATCTAGCTACTTACTACTATTATTTCTCGACTTGTTGAACTGTAGTCTTCTTCAAATATCGTTGAAGTGAACAAAGTTAACAGACCATATTGATAATTAACAGAAACTGTGGTTGACAAGTGTTGTCTTCAGCATGGCATCCCAACACCGAAAGTACCCTAATGAAATTCTTTAACCACAGTATATTCTTGCGACTACCAAACGCCAAGCAGTGATAGGTTTAGCAATCTTCGGAAGTAACTGGGTCAAATGCCAGTGAGGAGCAGATGTTATTACAACATCTTAAGGGACAAAATTGTTTCCAACTTTAATTTGGTAAATCAAAAATATTAATGCCGCTTTTCCTTAAAGAGGACATTCATCTGTTTATTCACTATTTTTATCAATACAATCTTTGCACCTTTATGTAACACCCGCAAATTGCGGCCAAAGTATGCTCAAAGCGGGCATTTCTCTCAGCATATACCGTTGATATGAAGACAGATATAATACCGCACGTTTGTTTAATAATATGGTCATCTATTAATACCGGCGATGCGGTGGGCGGAGTCATTTTCGGAGACTGTTCTGTTTTCAGTGCAATTTCTCAGATGCCCATCGAAATAAAACCTTTGGATGGACCTATGTGCTGAAACCGACCCGAAGATAGTTAAAGAAAGAAAATATGTTTTCACACCACCTGCTCGTATATGTCATACAAACCTAAAATAAAGCAAGTCGTTACTGCCCTAGGGCAGTAATATTGTACTAAATTCCATTACTGCCCGCTGGGCAATAATGTGATTTGAATTTGGAACCTTAAATAACAAACTGCATGAAAACTTTTACCAAAGAGTTTTCGCTGCGCAGGTTTTAGTTGCCGTCGATGACCAAATTATTAAATTACGCAACGTAATATTATGTGAAATTATAAGAAACAATTATGTTAATTAATTAAATAAATGAAACAAAAATAGATACAACATTAAAAACAATTATTTTTTGCAAATGGTCAAGTCCAAAATGATTAAATAATTGACTGGTCCTATTTTTTTTTATCTGTAGCGGTAATGGCGGTAAGTCATTACAACAGCTGATCGAAGGCTGTGGTGCGTACCCCAGGGTTGCTAGGTCGAGTTTTTGAATTTTCCGCATATTCAAACTAGGCAACTTTTTTCCCCATTTTATTTTTCAAACAGGAAATCAAACAGAGAGATATAAAACTATTTTCATTCACTAATGTATGTATTGCCTGATCACGTTCACGCTAGAGACCCTGCAATCGGCTATTGTTACAAATTAGTAATTTGCTATAAAATGTCTCATGAAATGTTAAATTTTACCTTAATAAGAAAGTTACAACACTAAAAGTGTTGTAACTTTCTCCAAGGATTTAATTTTCCTAAATTTTCCCCTAGAACGATTTTTAAATATATGCTTAATCTCCCAACACTGGCGCACCCACGCGGTAGAATATTGGTGCCAAACGCCATATTTCGAAAATAGGATTCGTTTTTATTTCCTCGCAGTAGGTGTGAAAATTAGAGTATGGTAGTAGTCCTCAGGGATAAAGGTCTGTTCGTCTTGAGCTAGCTTAAATCCCTCATTTCTCTCAGGATTCTAGTCTTAGTCTCGCTTCGCTCAGGAGGTAACTCCCTCGTAGCGGTCGGGATGCAAAATAGTGTCCGTGGCGTAAGACACTGCTTTATCCCCTTGGTGCATAATCTACTATTATTTGGCACAAACAAAAAAAAAACGTGATAGTATTGTGTGCCCTAGGGCTGAGCCAAAAAGATCCAGTTCAGCAAAATACCAGACAACTAGTTCCTGACGCTGGTTTTCAACTGGACCAAATTTTGAGTGTTAACAGATGTAAATCAGCTTCGTTCGTTGTAGTTGGGATTGGGATTGGGCTATGCAGATCTGTGTCTTAACTATAATCTTGCTAAAGCAAGATCCCGGCTGACATTCGTAGATCCTTGGTTGTCGTAATAGTACAGAGCAACCCGAAAGACTGACAACCAGTCTTACCAGGTATCATACTTAGGTATCGTATTACCCAGTACTAACTGGATTGTAGAGGTCAGATACGCAGTTGCTCCTTGTAAAATACTGGTATTCAGCTGCATTCGATTAGACTGGAAGCCGAACCCAACATATTATTTGGGAAAAGGCTAGGAGGATATGTTTTTTCAACCACGTTGGTATTTTTATTAAGAAAATTTCATAATGTTTTTTTCTTCACTTGAAGGCAATTTGGTGTATTCTTAGGCTAGTACTAGATTGTGTTTTCTTATCTTATAAAAAAAAAATGTGGATGGATTCAGTTTCTGATCCGATTTCTCAGTGACAAATTAAAGCAAAACGATATATTAAGTACAATTATAATAATATAATTGCTAAGTTTGACGCCCCACACCAATGGTTCGTTTTTACACGTGCGAGCAAATAAATCACTATTATCTCTATTTACAGTTTCCTTAAATTCTACTTTAAAATAACTTCGCTTATCAGGATCGCGGCCTCATCTAAAAGCATAATTTCATCTTCATAACAGCGTCGTTTGTTTCGTGTTACAAACAGAACTGTGGCTAAGATGGTCGGTGACTCTTTAAAGTGTCAAGTTGCTTTCACGATGACATCCTGTGGGTCGCTTTGATCATCTTGATACCTCTCTTGTAGGTTTGATTGTAAACACTTGTAAGTCGTCCATTGCCAAAAAAATGCTGCTTCGGTGAAGGAAAACATCGTGAGGAATCCAGCCAAGTCAGAGGCCCATGGGCGGCATAAAAACTGTGACATCAGGATAAGCACTAACCACAAGACAAAGAAAGAAGGAACACAGTTTTGTGTACGCAATTAAAAGAGAACTGTATAAAATAATATTATATTTGAAAGTCAGCTGTATTCCTAATTATACCAACACTAATTATCAATCAGAAAATTTCTTGTTCTTAAAACTAAAACGTATATCTTTGGATATCTATTCATAACAATCACAGGTGGAAAGCCAAAAATCAAAAGATCAAAGCTTGACAACTCTAGGAGAAAATGATCCAGCTGATTAGGTCACGCAACGAAATGAATCAGAAAAGAACAACGTACCTTACCTGGTACCTTTGTGCTCTTTTGTCTTTATGTATTTTTCCTGTAATGCGTTTTGTGTGTACATAATAAATAAACGCAAGAGTGAGAGAAGACATTATATCCACTTCCTTCCATATCAGGCAGGAGATAAACGTAACAAACATTAATCAAAAATAGATTTCCGAACAAAAAGACCAGAAAACAATAAGTCGATCGTTTCCGAGCATACTAGAGCACATTTAAGCGCATTCTCGAACACAATTAAGGTAGGGTGCATGGTGCCGGCTTACCATAAACTCTATTATTAGACCACGGCTACCTGTCTGGTTTTCATCACGCGTCTGTCAGCCAAATACTTTGGACGCACGCTTTTCCGTTCATCGGTACACTGTTTTGTAGATTGTCACCGGGGACAGTTTAATGGACATTTTTAAGCCTGATTTGTGAGGTGAATTGAAATCAGATCTTGGGATGTTTCAGGATGGAGATGACGACGTCACTGTAAAACCTTTTCTTCTTAATAGACATAGACATATACAATATTGTAAATGTACAAAATTTCACTAATAAAGAACGTTAACAACGACCTCACGTTTTAACTACATTTTTTTTTCCAAGAGTTTATGTGTTTGTGTCTTATGTAAGCATGTCATGGTCATGTATGAGGACCCTCGACCTCCTATTGACTTTATGTTTTTGAACTGTGGAAAATTGTTACTCAATTCTTATATTATACCAGCTTTACAACAAATAGTTGGGGCAGGAAGATGAACTGGAGTTAAGAAGCAAGGACTGGAAGATGAAATGTATCGGTTAATAGCTACATGGTCTGATAATACCACTAGTGAATGAAGAGGCCGTAAGTGAGATTAATAAACGTTACTTAGCACTTTGGCTTAGATAAAATATGTTCCCATCTGTATCTTGCACTATCGGTGTTTTACCTGGATTAGCGTACTATGGTGTTTCATTCAAATAAGAGGTCAGCCTTTACTGGTTTTCTTACAGTTGTGCGGCAAACAGCTGATTTTGTTTACATTGGGATTCCTAGGAACATTGTCCAGAAAAGATTCACCACGCTCCAATGCAAAGGCAAGAAGATGAAAACATTGCTCCAAACCCTAACTGCAACCGATGCACAGCTGTTTATTTTCTCTCGCAAGATATAAAAGTCGAGCAAATGAAACGTAAACTTGTAGATTAACTGTGTAGTAATCGCAAAAGCATTTGTAGACTGATCCATTTCTAACGTTCTTTGAAGATTTTGGCTATTCGTGCGGAACCGTAATCTCTTCTTAAACAAATTCTTTAGTTTTACTAAGAGCTCATTCACACCGCTTCCGTCATTGACGATCAGCCATAAAACACGATACGTCATGACGGATGGTTGATGTTCACATTGCATACGGAATCGTTTTTTATCACGATCCGGCAAAAAAAACGAATTGATGTTCACATTAGTTTCGTGATTTTTCGGGAGCGAGCGCATCAGCGAATCCGTCACAAAAAAATCACGATTCTTGTTGTTTGACGTACCTGATTTTTCAGGATTCGTAATGCGTGTGAACACGAGCATTTAAAAAGTATTGCCGCCGCCGTCATAAAATAATGACGGATCGTGAAAAAAGACGATACGTCAAAAAAAACGAATCGTCTCCGTGTGAGCGGGCTGTTAGGTTTAAAATTGAAGATGGCAAGATACCTAAGTTAGATCGCTTTATGAAGGATGCCACCGGCAACCACGAAAAGTGAAATGAGTGCAGGCAGGCCTTTGCCCAGCTGTGGGACATCGGCTGATATAATATAAAAATAATAGACTTGAAATATGTACATATACATACATTATTTTTATTTTTACATTTAACCCTTATCCAAAAATGTTCTATAATCTACACCTATATATAATCTACATCTTGAGTTATTAAGCTTTGCTGAGAACCTTATTCAAATACTATTTACCTATATCGGCCCCAAATGCTAATACTTTTGTGTACTTTAAGTTTAGATTAACAAACTTTTACTAAAAAGAAGTCTCAAAGTAGCGTACAACGGATATCAGTTCTCATTTCTAGATTTCCAGGAATACTCAGGAGTAGTTCAGTTTAAGGATGAAGAAATAAGGAAGGAAGAAATATAATATACCTAGCACAGGACTACATACATAGGTAAGTATCTCGTATTTAGAGAAAATAGATCTACTTATTTAATAGTTTAAAACCATAACGTCATACATTCACACTCATTATCATCTGCCCAGCGTTTTCCTATCGAACCAAATGCAGCTGATCACCGGAATGTTACATGGAGTGACTGGCTCTCTGACCTCCAGAACCCAGTAATCCTTGGTAAGACGGGATATTAGTTCATATCAGACATTCGGGCTTCTGATCATCCGTAACAACTGTCAGGAAACAACGGAGTGGTCTCAGTAAGGAATTCACGGTCACCCATCCATGGTCCAACCTCGGCAAGCGTTGCTTAACCTTGGATCTCGACCCGTTTGGATAATATATTTTAGCCACAAGAATTTATACACTGCTGCCACATGCAGTAAATGAAAAATGCAAATTAATTGCCTTAACAGCACGGAATATGCGTAAATATCGCGTATTAAATTTTTTATGTCAATGACCGGTGTTGCCGGATTTAGGCGCGATTTACTAGCTGTTTATACCATAGAGAACTATTTTGATCGCGCCACCGTCCATGCTTTGGTCACTACACTATTGAACTTTGGTATTACGGACAGATGCACTCGAGTTTGGGAAGTACCGATACTTTTGTACCGATAAGTCCTTGAAATTTTGGTATCGATATAAAATGACATTAATGAGACAATGTTTATTCTGATTCTATTTTAATTTACATCAATTTTCATAGCATAAGGAGTTCTAAAAGATACTTTAAGTCGAAGTAGGCAATTGTCATGTCAATTAGTGAAACAAACCAGTCTATATGGAGCATTAATGGTTCCAACTCCTGTTTCAGCGTCAGCCTGACTGTATAGTATGTATACGTATTGTCAGCATAAGGACCAGTAATTTACAATTCAGTCCTCCGGTTCGATCGGAATTTAACATAAAAAAACCCTTCAAGTAGGCGCAATTGTTTGTATCGTAACATGATGAAACTACTGAAGCAATCAACTGTTGACTCATACTTACTATGAAACTGTTAGATTTATTTTTTTACTGTGTGACGTCACACGCTATATGGATCAGGGAGAAATTGCTAATACATCAGTATAGATTATTGAATACACAACTATTAGCCTAGACTTTGTATATATCTCTCTTCTAAGAAGTTCGTATGGAATATTTGAAACGAAAATTTTGAAATAAGTAATGATTCTATTTTTGAACGGATCAAGATGGTTTACTACTTTTTTCAGCGTTCAACAAGGAGGTTGTGTTCATTACCTAATACCTACAAATTTATGAAAAAAAAAACTGTCAATACCTGATCATTCTGGTCGTGCGTCAAGTAGAGCCATCCGAGTAAAGCTTGGGGACAGCTCTCGGTCTTGCCGCACCACTGAGGCAGGTCAGCACCGATGGCAGTAGGCGACATCGCACCATAACACTATCACAGCACTACGGGTATCAAACAACCGGGTTTTAGTGGAACTTTGGTACTCTTTGTTTGGTACATTAGGCCATCGCGTCGCGGCCCGGTCGGCGGGTATTTTTGGATCGCGCTGGGTGCCACGGGATGCGCGGGCGCCGGCTACGTTGTGACTAGCGGTCGCCGCCGCTCCTTAAGACGGGAGATGTGGCAATTAGGGACGTCGGGGAGTTAGAATTGCGTGGAGATATCGATTGCAACCGAAATGAGAGCGAAAGTTTTATGGAGCTTTTGGATTTTTTTATGAAACATAAAATGTAAGGTTAAAACTATGAAATCATTAAGATTTTGTACTTAACAACAACTAGAAACAAAGTTAGGTAAAATTATCTTTAGGTTGATGTATAGGTCGCGGTAACGTTTCTAAACCAGAATTTAAGAAAACTCTAGATTATAAAAAAAATCAGGTGTCTGGCTATCATTTTAGACAAACATAATTTCATTCGATAGCAGATTGATGAGAAGTCCAAGAACTGTATTGAAACTGAAAAAAAAGCTGGTTACCTACTGCTTAGTTTTCATTTAGTAGGTAAGTATATTTGATTGTTTTATGGTTGGGTTTTCATAATAATTTATTGAAGTATTAGCAATACTGCAATTAACAATATCAAAACCTGAAAATTCTAATTAGTCCTGTCATGTCTTAACAAAAAAGTCTGGGCGCCGATATCGATAGTGACGTTACATCACTATTGGCGAGCATGTGGGCGCACCCGACCGCGCCGGGCAGCCAGGAGAGCAATATTTTGGTTCACTCCGTACCAAAACACCACTAACGATACCAGATATCGCTATGTAACTTGGTACCGGTAATAATCTTTCAGCCATCGATTTGGTCTTAATCTTAAAACAAACGAATGAAATATTCCAACATCGCTAAACGATACGAGATATCCTTCGTCAATATTGTGGAATCCTGTGACCCAGCAACGAGTACTTTAGATATAGACTGATTATAATATTGATTTGATCTTTAAACAATCGAACAGTATCCTGAGTGTAGTATAGGATACTAATATGGTAATGGTATAGGTTAATATCTCAGTAGAGTTACTTGAATGGTTTATCGGAAGCCTTTCTCAGCACAATACGATACGACCTAGCCTACCTTCTACGATAAGGTAATGTAACTGCTAACGGTCAACGGAAAATCAACTCTAGTGTTATGAGCTGTTTAAGCTCAGTTCTACGTACTAAACGTTAAATAAATAAATAACTAGGTAAGTAGCTATTTATTCATTTAAAGTTTTATGTACGTAAAACAAATAAACATTTCTACAGAAAAATCGATACAAACAAGAAGACAGAGTTGAAGAGAAAATCATCAGCTTCCTGCTCTTGTACTTACAATATTACATTGTGTCGGCGCCATACTGTTACAAGAGAAAATAAAATACATAAAAACAATTTACTAACACACAGTATCAGAATAAAATCACATTAACAAAAAAAAGCAAATCAAATCAAACAAACAACAAATTAACATTATTGTAAAACCGTTGTGTTTCAAGTTTGGTGTACAATAAAGTATTTATTCTATTGTATACATTTACTTCTAAAGAAAATAAATCTATACTAATATTATAAATGTGAAAGTTTGGATGGATGTTTGTTACTCAATCACGCCAGAACGGCTGAACGGATCTGCATGTTTGACACAGAGATAAATTTTAGTTTGGAATAGCACATAGGCCACTTTTCATCCCGGTAGGACGATCCCGTGGGTCAATTATCAACCTTCAAGCGGGCGAAGCCGCTGGCATAAGCTAGTGTAAAATAAACATAAGCTATGTAGTTTTGTTTTTCAGTCAGCGGAGAGTGTAGTGAGCCCTCCGACCTCCCGCTATGCTCCTTCTCAACATAAGTGGGTCGCGCCATCACTCGCTAAGGATTCCGAATTGTAATGTATTATAAACTATGACGTATGGGGAGTGGAGAGTCTGTTCCGTATAAACGTTCCTTTGGTAAAGATTTTGTTGCGGCTCATTGAGAAACGGTTATTCTTTACTTTACTTGTAAGTTGTAACTGCCGTATCTACATATAGTCGAGTTAAAGTAATTACTTGAGTTTAAGTAATTATTACTTATGCAACCATTTTTAAGCAATAGACAAGAATTTGAACGAGGTAAGAATCGTCAAAGACTTTTGACAGTTCTAACTTGAAGCAATATTACTAAGCTACAGAGTAAACATTGCATCTTAAATAAGGACTTTTACTCAAGTAATCACTTTTATACAGGTGTAAGCTTACTAGTGGCAATACTGTGTTACCTACGTTTTTCACCAAATACTACGCAATGCCTAAATGTGTTCCCTTGTCCCTTTATAGAGCACCACAGAATCAGAATAATAGGCCATAACTTTTTTTAACCTTTTCGCACACTATAGGAGTTCGTCTTGTATCGTGGGTGCACTTACAAACATTTAAACTCACACAAACAACTAGACCCGGAACAACTACCTGTAGGTCATACAAATATTAATTTGTTCTGTGGGTTCGAACCCGCGACAACGCAGCAGCCAATCGCTCAGCCACAGCGCCAACCGTGCCGTCCAATGCCTGTTTTATAACGATAACTTTTCCACACCACATACTCAACTCACAATGCTATTTCTAGTAAAAGTCTCTCAGACCCTGCCATAAAAACACGTTTCATAATAATTTATAATTTCACACTTGAATATGTCAAGCAACCCTCAAGTGTTTTGAAATATTCTCAAGAGTTCTCCATAACATTTGTTTGCATAGGATATTTTATTGCAAGTATATGGCGTTACATAGCAAGGGTTTTGAAGTGGGATGTTGATGAGATGACTGTTTGAAAACTTCGACTTTGATGGTTTAAGTATACGGGGTGGAAACACCGACGTGAAAACGGAAAACACATACTCAGTACATCATTCTGAATTCTTGAAAATTTTCGAAGGTTATTAAAAAAAAGTCTGCTTTTTCGTACATAAGTGCAATACCTACACGGTCAAAATATATGGAACAACTGTTTTATTTTTAATAACCGACAAAAAAATTCTATGTGGGGGGTTCAGAATGATGTAGGTACTGAGTATGTGGTTTCCGTTTTCGCGTCGGTGTCCCTTCCACCCAGTATTAGTTATAGATATATGTATGTATTTTAATTTTAAAACACAGACAGACCACATCGTACAGTTGGCAATTCAGAGGGATAGCTTTTGTCCCACCGTGGACTGCTACACGCGAATCACACACAGAAACTATCCATTTTACTTACGAAAAACATTAAGTTACATGTTTTCTGGGAGTCCTTACTCTTTTTTAAAAACGTTAACACGTTGCCTGGTTGGTACATGTCTCCACAGCGTCTACGCCTTACACAGTCTCATAATCATCTTCATTAACCAACAGCAGTCCACTACTGGAGATCTGCTGGTCATAAAGCCTCTTATATCGTACGTCTGCTCAATTAAATAGAAAAAAAAACTTCTATTATGTATACAGCGTACTTGTAACAGCGTCCGATTGTTTATTTACTTTGGTTTTTTTATAGAACGCTTTAATCAAAGCTTTTCATAGGTTAGATATCAAGATTTCCACATTTTTATGAAGACAATGTTCAGCTGCAGGCACGTTTCTTGTTGCAATTTGATTTTGCAAACCTCTCTTAGATAATCATTCTGACATACCTAGGTATGGAATCTTGCATTGAAATCACAAATAAAGAGGTCAACTTCTGTATCAATATCTATTGAAAATTCCGTATTACACTATCAAACGGAAAAGTTCTTTCATCATCATGCCTTCTTCGCATCTCGGCCAACATTGGCGCGCCTGTATCTTCCATTGCTTCCCAGTTAAACAAGTCGTAAAATCTATCCGTAGTAATACACCAATGTATGTCAGAGACACGCCAATGTTTGTCCGCCATGACAAATTGGTGTGACATTTGAAATTGTCAGTATATTGGATGGTCTATTGTAGTCAATTAAGGAGCGTCATACAGTCCAATTGTGTTCATTACGATACCCAAGCGTTTGTATGAACTGTTAATAAAGCCACAAGTTTATACGTGTATCATTGTTCGAGTATTTTTGAGTTTGAATAAGTTCTTTTCTTCTACATAATGACTAAATGATTTACCTATACTTATTTCGAGAATTTTCCGCGTTGTCTTTGTAACTAGAATTAGGAGTTCGGATACCTTGCCTGCATTTGGTATCGTTACACCTGTATTTACACGTTTTCAGCGTACAGTCAGTGCCCTGTATTTCCTGACCCCTCGGCACTATGTCCTCGTTCCCTCTTCTTCTTTGTAAGAGAGGTCAGCGGGTTAGAGCTGCATTACTCAGGGCAAAAGTAAATATGCATACCTACGTGTATCCTAAATTTACTGAAGTAGCTCCAGACTTTTGCGGTAGGTAGCGGGCTGTTCAGAAACCCTAACATAATGAAGAGTAGTACGTTATAAGGGCAAGCCAAGCTTTTAGGCTTGTATAAAAGTATCGCCACTAGGACAGATAATGGTATATCTATACTATACATACAAATATTATTGCTGCTATCAATGAATATCAAATAAATTAAATATTTAATTGAAAACAAGTGGACACTGTTTCTTATTTAACTTGAATGAATGCCGTGCGTTCCAGAAAAAAACAGTATCCTTGGGGAACTACCCTCATTCATGATTGACATAAAATAAAAACAGAGGACCGAATGTTAAGTAGAGACTTTAAGTGTTAAAGTAAATAAAGTTAACCGTTGCCGTCGGCCCAACTCAATTTAATTATTAGATCAGGTCAGGCCAACACCAACATTAGATACTGTGGCCAATTTCCTTATTAGCTTCAATAAAAATTTCCTGTTGAATATCTAAAACCAGAAAATGTAGCCGTATATTTTCAGTACGTAAAGGTTAGCCCTGGAATCTGAATTAGTGCCCGGTTTGTGTAACTAGTTTCGCCTCAATATGCCTTGAAACCATAAAGATGATACCTACTAACGTTACGCGGTTACGCCTCTGCCTGCCCGGTCATGAAATAAAGGCGTGGCGTTATAGGTTTATTGTTTTACTACATCAGTAGATTGATGACTTCGATGTCTCCAAAAACTGTTCCCAGTTTCCAAATAGTACCAAAACAAAAAGTTTCTTCATCTGAGCCCAACATGTGTTGTGGCCCTTCATTTGTTTTTGGAGAAGCCATTGTTTTTTTTTTTAATTTGTGCAACATCTGTTCCGTACTGACCATTTTTAAACACAATGCTTGATGTAACAAAACTCGTAAGCTTTCTTATTTTTATGAGTGTTTATGAACGTAATTTTTATGTTTTTTTTTTTACTATTTCTATGTACTGGCTTTTGCCCGTTGCATTGCCCACGTGGAGGTTACTGCCGTTATTAAAATATTCTATGTCCTAAACAAAGACATGATTAAGAAAGATAGCAAACAGACTTTTTGTTTAAATATGGATTTAATGAAAATGAAAATTAATTAATTATTTTAAGTACAGTCGCCACATCAAGCTACAACAATCTGTCAAATTTCTTTAATAGATTTTCAACTTTATTGTTGGAAAATTAGGTTCAAGGTTGATTGGGAAAATTTGACAGTTTCGGGTAGCTTGAAGTCCTGGCTTCTGTACCTACTTAGTGCACAGTTTAGTGAATGGTTTTACACTGGCCGAGCATGTTTTGGAATACATCCTAGTCGTAAACTTCAATGACAGTGCAAAAACATTCAATACGCCACATGTTTTAAAATCCAGGTCTGCAATATGCAATGGGATGGACGGTCTTGAACGTCTTACATCTTTATCGTGTGCTTAACCTGGTGTCAGAGTGTTTATGCCGCCCATGGGCCTCTGACTTGGCTTTACATATTGTTGAGAAATATCTCTCAGGCAAGCTGGTTTCCTCAAGATGTTCCTTAACCGAAGCAAGTGATAATTATACAATACGCACATGAATCCGAAAAATCAGAGCTGCGTGTCTTGGGTTCGAACTCGAGACCTATGACTTGGCAGTCCGACGGCCACACTACTAGGCTATCACTTTTTAAACTTTCTTGAGCTTGAAAAGCGATATCATTATGCAATTAAAGTGTTACAAGGGTCTTTTGGCACTTGAATGAGATTGAGAGGCGTCGCTATTGTTTGTGAGTATTCCTTAAATAGATTTTTGTTGATTAATGAAAAAGCCCGATTTCGCGATTAACGTCATACGCCAAAAGACCCTTGTACAATTATATAAAGTTATAAACACGTTACGCAATCACGGTGCTGGATGAGGGCTACTATTTATGAGGAAAAAAAACTAGTGAAGCATGTAGAGTAATTAACTTTAGGTTTTGGAGGTAATCTGTATGAGTGACGTGGCGGTCGCGTGTCATAAAAAAATGCTATGGTTTACCGCTGATGGATTAGAAATGATAAAGTCGTTTACCGCATATGGATTAAAAATTATAAAAGTAGGTAAATAAATTCTTGAAAATATAAATACCTAATATATTATTATGTTCATTGATCGCAATGAGGTGAACAAAAAAATTGTGATAGGTAGTGTCTAAATTAATATTAGTTGGTAGGTTAGCTTATGATAGGTAGACGGTCTTGTTGGCCTAGTGGTCGGAAGAGCAACTGCTGAGCACGAGGTTCTCGATTCGATTCCCAGATCGGGGAAAATGTTATTGGGCTTTTCATCATGAAATTCTCAGTAGAAGCCTCGGAGTCCGGATTTGTGCCCAGTTGATGGCAATAGTTTCGTCCCCTATTACATGGATCTTAAACATAACTGGCGTAACGTGGGTGTACTATTAGTTACGCCTTTGCCTAACCCTTCAGGGATTACAGGCGTGATGTTATGTTTTGTATGTAAGGTACTCATACAAAATAGATTTTATTAGTTTTACACTGAAACGTTTTTTGTGTCCGTTAGTTAAGTTAAATTAAAATTATAAAGAGGTTATCTATGTACATTGACATTCTTAAAATGATTATACTGCTGGCTGAATAAAAAAATTCCAACAATGCTTAGAGAAAAAAATATATTTTTCTGACAAACTAAATAAATGTTCCAAAATTGACAGTAGTTATTTGACACACCGTGTTTCTGTTTGTTTCAAGATTATTTTATTTCAAGTGGAAAAGCCTTATTGTAATACTTCAACAGCAAAAATTTTATTCTCGAAAAATAGTCCCTTTGAAGGCTGGCGAGCAGATTTTTTCTTCAGGTAAGATTTTCAGATTTTTGCATTTGACGTTACGACTTCCTGTCGAGTGCTGTGTGCAATTTGGACATCCCTTGAAAATGTATAATCCTGACTAAATACCCGTGGCTTCTCATTGACATACACAATTACTGTAATCAGTCGGATGATGACGGCATCAACCAACATTTAGTACCGTGCCGTAAACATCAAGCTAATGAAGAGAGAGAACCGCGCCAGTAACTGTATCCACTTGTCCCTTCTGATTTGTGTCCTATTATGGCGAGCAGTGGAAACGACCGCAACTTACTACCTTTTTGGGTGTGGTCGTAAGGAATTCAGACAGGCACTGTCAACACCATCTACGGCCCGAGGGCACTTCTGGGCATAACTATGCTAACCTCCACGTTTATGTGCTAGTTACTTCGCTTTGTGTAAAAAATATTACATCACCTCAAAAAGCTGAAGTATACCGCCATGTTTTAGGACAAAAATGTGACCCACGCGTTGTGGGATTACGGCCTACTGGCTCTCGTGGCATCTGGTGACACTGGGACATAGAATGACATTTCTTCTGACAGCCTCTGTATGGTATAATCTTTAATCTCTTCGGGTACAAACTTTGACCTATTTCTTCGCGGAATTCAAGTAAATACACAGACGCAAGGTGTCCCCGCAGCTGGCTTAGAGGGGGTGAAGGGGCTGTGGGGGCCTCAGGGTGTCACCCGGTCAGCGGGTTGTGATGCCACACTGTTGTTTTTGCGTGTTTTGATTACTTTACTAAGCGTTACGTGTGTCATGGGCTGCTAACTCGGTCAATGTAATGCCTATGCAAAAGGTTTTTGTGCCAAGCTTTCTTGTTGAACTAGATTTAATGTACGGATTTGCTCATGTTTTGCAGTGTTTATTTGAGTAAAACTAATTTAATTTATACTAATGAAGTAAGTACTTTTTGTAATGTATCTTCTTGTACGGTGTCTTATATCGGTAGAAATCTAGGTAAAATAACAGAAAAGGGAATGTACCTGTACTACGTGAGCCATATTTCACAACTTTTTAACCCTCAAGAGTCCACGTAGTAATGCATAAATATGGTTTTATATCATTTTTTGCGAACAGTTTAGTTAAAAAGTAAAGTTTAAAAAAAAATATTTGGCTCCTAATAATTGTCTTTATTAATACGGCGTCGACGCGCGTGACGCCAAGAGTGTGCGTCAGTGTTGCCACCTGTGAGCCTAAAATGCGCTAAACGTTATGCGCCATATTTGAATATAGCTCGAAAAAGCGCGAGATTTCCCGAGAGGATATTGTCTACGTGGCACCAACCTAAGCCCCCTTCTCCGTCACTGTGACCAAACGTAGTATGGGTACGTTCCCTAATCTCTTCTTTGCCGCGTCGATGATTCCCCAAAGAGTCAAATTATCTTCGGCAATAAATATGATTAACTAGCTATATACGAGTATATATTACCTGACTAACCTAGTACAAGTTTTGAAAGTAGAGACTATAGTATCTAGGTTAGGTACTAACTCGTAAGCTAAAACATATATCTAATAGTCAACTTCATATTTCATAAAGTATGATTTATATGAGTTGAGTCAGGCGTGTCATTAAAAGTTCGTTACAAAATGAAGGCTAGCGCTTGTGTGTAACGGCGCGTAACAAAGCAACTGAAAAAGTGTGAAATAGTGTGTAATCTAGATTTAGGTTGCAGGAGTCACCGGTAGGGTGACCATATTGTTCATACATTTTGTCGACAAGAACTTTACTTTTCGCCCTTTGTTATGAAAATATATTTTTTGTTGAAATGTGCTGAATAGTCGGGCAGCTGGTCCCTAAGTAGATGACCTTATTCATATTATTTATTTATTTAAACTTCATGTACAATAGTGGTACATTAAAAAAAAATATATATTAGCGGACTTAATGCCACCCACAAGGCATTCTCCAGCCTTTGGGTTAAATTGGACAAAATAATTGTGATAGGGTACAAAAAAAAAATCCCGTTTTCGAAAATGTGTATACTTATATAGATACTACTAAACACCAAAACAAAAAACGATAAACCTGATAATATTATAATTACTATGACTAGACTTCTAGGTAATTGAGAGCTATTTAGTCTGACTTAGATAGTGGTTCGGAACTTTTCTTGCTTTGCTTTCAGCTTATTGTGATAACAATACTGACGAAACAAAAGATATTATGACTCTGAAATACACATTATTTGAAATGCGATTTGAGCATAAAATCTAGGGTATTTCTTTCATCTACTCTCATATCAGCACAAGTCACACACACAGGGAGTGCCAAAATAAATGATCAGTCAGTCAGGATAATAGCGAAAATAACTTCCAACCTAGGATGTGTCGGACGCACTTACCTAGGTATCGCCTCACGTTGGATGCTTTTAATGAACTGAAAGCTTTGAATCTGTCTCCAATAATCCCAAACACATTGCGACCTTACTCCGATGTTATCGTGGATTCTCAAAATAATTGAACTAAATTACTGCCGAAGCAGTTTGTAGCAAGTCGTGCCGAAGTAGGTGAATATACAGGGAGCGACTGCTTCGGGTAACTTCGGGAAACTTCGGGTATCCTCGTGTGATGAGTTACTTTGAGGAATACTGCCGTGTTTTACCGATGACAGGGACTTTTAGACATTCGAGTCTAAATTCGAATAGCGAAGTTTCCAGCGGTTTGATTTGTTATTGGACAAGGATTTAAAGACTCTAATAATGACTCTAAGCGAATTATTCGTGAAAATATTACTGTGGCGGTTGTTTGGTTTTGGTAAGTTGGTTTCGGTCACATCATTCTTAGCCATATTAGTTCAGTTTTGGATAAACATTTCTTAACAAGAGACAAATTCAAAAACAGCTGTAAATACTGTTAAAACATTTTTTTTACCATTTTTTTTTTTGTGTTTTTTTGGAACTCTGTTATTTTTTTGCAAAAAAGTTTTTATTTTACCCTTTTTAGTTATCGTATCTCACACAAATCCTTGTCAAGTATAAATTTCGCATTTTTTTTTACTTTAATGGCATATTTTTCCAGCTATTTTGATTTAAAAACGAAACTAATGAACGCATTTTGAGGAAATTTCTATGGGACCAATCGGGAAG
Source organism: Standfussiana lucernea (assembly GCA_964057025.1). Lineage (NCBI taxonomy): Eukaryota > Metazoa > Arthropoda > Insecta > Lepidoptera > Noctuidae > Standfussiana > Standfussiana lucernea. The sequence continues at coordinate 3,122,807 of OZ059801.1, forward strand.
TATGTACATATATCCTTTCAGATACAAAAAGAATTTTTCAAATCAGTTCATATTTATGAACTGATTTTGACGAAGATATGAGAAAACAAAAAAAAAATCGAATTGAGAACCTCCTCCGTCGGTTATTAGAAACCAAAAAACAGATTTTTCATACAAAAGGAGCAATATACAGTCAAAATGTATGGAACAGATAGATTTTTAATAACCAAGGAAAAATTTTATCCTTTGTGGGTCTTATCTCTCTCTATCATGGGCTCAATTCATGTCTCTATGTACAATCTCTAAGTAGGTATATCAATAAATATCTAGCTATCGCCAACTGCTTTACCAGCAGGCTAGTTTCACAGAAGTCAGCATCAGACCGTGACGACGTTGAAAACAGTTCGGTTTCTCTACCGAGAACTGATAAAGATTCTGTTGAGTCAGTGCATTCAAGCAGTGTGTTTAGACGTACTGCGCGGGGTTAGGTTACTGCTTGGCAATGCGGATTGTTCATCTAGTTTGTACTTGTACGTTAAGTAGGTATGAATTAATTTTATTGATCTACTTACATTATTATAAATGAAAATTTTTAATCACCTTTAAAACGACTGAAAGGATTTGTATGAATTTTGGATTACACAAGTTAACATACATTATATTAACGTCCGGTAAGTAAGAACATTTTAGTTTAGCTTATAAATAAAAATGTTCTTACCAGCAATCAATCATCCTTTTAGTTATTATATCAACTTAAAGTACTTACGAAATTACACTCAAAGCATTTACCAATTTCAAGTAGTCCGTTTACCGGCACTTTTGAATTGTAAGAAACAAAAAGATGAACCTACAATCCAGGCATAAGGCATAATAACTGTGAAGTGATGTAATTGCCTATAGGACATTAGTGTAGCTCCAATATAACTTCCAGACTACTGCACAGAATAACTTACTGGCATGGTTTCCATTACTGTTATGGCATTGTGCCATAATGAAGGTCTTGGGAGACATAGACACTTAGCAAGCCAAATTAATGGGCCATATTCGTGGGTAGTTGAAAGTTTCACTTTTATCTTTGACGAAAATCTGTTCACTGGTTCGCGTGTGCTGAAAAATAAAAGGTTAAAGGTAAGGGATTTTAATATTTAGTTTCAACTAAATTTAATTATTCATTTTCATTTGTTATTTAGGCATATTTTATAAGTTGAGGATCAGAATGTGAATTATATGAGCCTCTTTATGTTTTTAGACGCGTATTTGCTGTTGTTTAATTGGGTTCCATGCCAGGTCAGTACAGCACATCGAGCTTTACATGGAAAATAGCAAGGAAAATGATTATAAGGTCTTACATAAACTCATGCCTTTTTCTCATGGAGGTAGACAGAAACTATAAAACGCCACCTTGTCAGGGATCCTTACATACATCTTTTGCTTCTTCGTTCCTGGGAAAATGATAATACTGATGCGATTTTACTTGCAATATCTTAGCAAACATTGCATTTCCAGAACAAGACAACTCTAAAATCTTTGGAAATTTCTTGCTGAAATAAAAATATCTTCAATAATGATTGTCTATTTCTGCAGCAAAACGTAGTCACGGCATCTGTCGGCGACTGTACTCGCTCAGTACTCGAAGCGCAGACGTTGCGGTACACTCGACGACACAATATTTACGATCACGTGACCATTCTATCTTTGTATTCTAATTTTGTTGTGAAAACTTCGGTTTTCAGCTCTGTAATGTATAGGATCCGGAAATGTCTTTTTCGTTTCTCTTTTGTTTGTTTTTGTTTGATTTGATTTGTGATGGAAAGTATTTGTTGTCGATTGAAGAATTGTAAATAATAAAGTAATTAATCTATGTTGTCTAATTTTATAAATAGAAGCCAATAACTGTGAAGTTAATGTAGATTAGTAGTTTAGAAGTTATTAGGGAACAGATGAACATACACACCCACATACACAAATACCGGTCAAAATCATAACCCTCCTTTTTGCTTCGCCGAATTCGGATAAAAACAAGGGTGATAAAGTCTACCACAACTAAAGTATTCGAAACAACCTCACTCAGCGGTTTACCAAAACCGACATCAGCTCGCATAAACTTAGTTTTACGAGTCCACTCGACGGTTAACATCCTCGCTATTTGCTATGGAAATGTGTCCGGAGTTTTATCTAGGACTCCGCTTTTCCTGATGTAGGCCCATAGGTCCGGTTCGTTGTGTTTCTTGCACTAAACGGGTCACATTATGTCCGTATACGGTCGTTCTGCATGATATGCCTACCTACCTCCTTACTACGGTGTGATGGCCTCTTCGAATCCTAAAGTTTGTGTACCTAGCTTATTCTTTTGTCACTTGATAGTCAGCATAGAAATGAACACAGTTTGGCAGACGATTTTATGACCGATGATAGATTTTGTGTGAGCTGACCAGCAGGCAGCTTGTCAATCCTCATTATCAACATTGGCAGCCTTTTTTCATCTACTGGTACAGTTAATGATGGATGCGACACTTTTTGCGCCAGGCTTTCCAGGACTTTGTGGGTTAAAAGTACCTCATTGGTCATTTTTAAATCAGTGTAATTCCTGATGCAACGGTGTCAAAAGTACCCGTGGGTACAGTTTATTTAACCTACAATCTCTTGTCCGCCAGTCCATCTCTGTTTTCGGGTTTGTCTATAAAAAAATACAGACCACGTTTTCTTCTTCTCCTTAAACATCAATATTGATGTTAATCAAGTGAGTGATCTCGGCGCTTTCCCTCCGAGGAACTGTTCGTGACCTCATTAGCACTCGATTTATTCTCGAGAGAGTCTGGAATTAGTTATTGTAATTAAATTTTCGCGCCTCACGATACTTGTTACTATAATTTCTTGGAACTTTGTTGGCTAAGAAACGGAGGTACGTGTTACGAATATTATCATTACGCATCAAAACTATTGATACCTAAGTCGATAGAAGGAAGCTTAAATAAAGGCTAAGATGAAATTATGAAATCAATTACACTATTATAATATGTTGTTACCTTTCACGTGTTAATAGTTTTGACGGATTTCGATTACATTTGGCTCACAGGTAGCTCATGCATGACATTATGATCTAAATCCCGATACTTTGCTTGTCCATCGTAATTTTCCTTCTCATACGGAGAAAGAAATAAACGATTACCATGCTTGTTTATCAAACACAGTAAAGCTTGCTTATGCCCGCGGCTTCGCCTGCGTGGTTTTCGTTAATTGTCCCACGGGATCGTACCTGCTACCGGAATAAAAAGTGTGTTCTATGTGTTAATCCGGGTTATAAATTATCTGTGTGACAAATTGCATCCAAATTCGTTCAGTAGTTTTTGCTTGAAGGAGTACAAACATCCATCCATCCTCACAAACTTTCGTATTTATAATAGTACTAGCTGTTGCCCGCGACTTCGTTCACGTGGAAATTTTGGTCTGTATGTGAGAAAAAAAAGATATAAGAGATAGCTTATGTCCTTTCCCAGAATATAATCTATCCCCTTGCCAAATTTCATTACGTTCCGATCAACCGTTTATTCGTGGTAAGGTAACAAACAAACATCGTTACCTTCGCATTTATAATATTAGTATCGATTGTAAGACAACAGCAAGAATGCGCATCGTATTTCTGTTAAATAATACCCACGTAGAGGCCCTCCTCTACGAGTGGATTAAAAACATAAACTGGAAGCCCCAGGAAAAGAAGGCATTAGTCTATAATTACTACAGAAATAATTGGTTCCATGTATTTATTATTTTTCCAAGTAAAGCCACGTGCTTCGGCCGTTGCACTTCAAACCGTGGTCGATCTTATCCCGGTACTTAATCATAGTTCAGAAGTTCACATAATATATAACAGCACGCTCCTGACATGGCGCCATTTGTTATGTTATTTTAACGGCCACTTGTTCAATACTTGGTTTAAGAGGTCCTTATGACTACAGAGAGTGCAGAAATGTTTTTTTTTTTTCGAAGAGTTTTGTAATTAATTCTGTTAAGGTCCAGTGGCACAAAAACAAACCCAAAACAGGCCTAAAACTATACTTTTATACTTAATGTGTGAGGAATGCTGTCCGAGTTAAAATTTACAACACCTTGTTACTGCAAAACATAATAATAAAAACATTAATATATTTATTAATAAAAACGACTTTGACTATAATGTAGCACACCACCAATGTACCTTACAACATACTGGCGGCCAACTGTTGGTGCTTCGAAATAACTTCCCCTATTCACAACAAAACAGATGTCATACCCTACATTTCCCCTTCAAAGTAATTTCACCAACATACGACTACCATGGCCATACTTCCAGACGTCTACCACTTCTGGTCACCCCCTTGACCGCCACACGCGAGGGGTCATCGCCCCCGGTCACGTGGTCTGTGGTTCTTACCAAGACGACGTAATTGCCCGTTATGCGTAGCTTTTTAGCAATAACCGCCCGATTGCATGACGGTTGGTGAAAAAGTGCATTGCTCTTGGGTTTTACTGTTTTCCTTGTTAGATTTGGTTGTTGGATTAAGGGTGTAGTTAGACTGGTGTTTTATGAACGGTGCTTGGAAGGGTTTTAGTTGATTTGATGTACCAAAAGCCAGATTTGCTAGACAAGTTTGGAAGAAATGCTGCGCCGACCCCAAATAAATTGGCATAAGGGCAGGAGTATGATGACGATGATGCATCAAAAGCAGACAGCCGAAGATTAGAAACTAGAATTTAGCAGTAAAACGAATGATGAATGCCTCATGCCTCTAGCATTGGCGCGGAAAGGACCTTAACCCATTCTTCGAACTTCAAACAGGGAGAAGTTTCGCTAACAGTGTAAATAGTAAAATCAGCGATCAACAATTAATGTCATGTTCATTGTGTGAGGAATGATGTGAATGAAAAAAGAGCAAAAATTATAGCGCGACGGTTGACAGTGGATAATGGAACAAAAAGACGTGTTGTGCCGACCCCAAGAAACAAAGGACAATGGTGGGAAGATGATGATGTCTGTTCCTGACTTGGGACATACATTTATTGTACGTTCCTTGAAAGAGACTGAATGATTGACAGGTAGTCGTTCCTCGTCTGACGTGGGACCTAATTAGGTATGTAGCTAAGTAAGAATGTAATTAGAAATTTACATCAAATAAATATACTTCTTCTGAATTCGTAATATCAGTTATTACAACTTTGGCAATCTACACGTATACTTGTAAAAGTGACAACAAACCATATAATTAATAGAATGAATATTTAACTAGACAGTGACCGTAATAATTACATAATTATCATGAAAAAGTGTTTGTATGTAGGTCACACACTAAGGTATGCGAGATACACGGCCTGTCTTTTAACTATTCATATCATTATGCCCCACTTCTGTAGGTCGACGAAGTTATTAAAAAACTTCATGCAACAATATTTTTGTAATTGAATTACGTAAGCGAAAGAACTGACTGAGTAGCTGATAATATCTTGAAGTTTAAGAATAGTAACCGATTACCTACTGAACTCTAGACACAACAACTAGATAGAACTTCTTAGTCTTCATGTCGCTGGCACGACGGTATTTCAAATAACCTAAAACTTCGCCACTTCGCGCCGTCGTTGGTGGCAGCGCAGAGGTTACTTCATCAGACTGCATGTTTTGGACACAGAGTGCAGGATAGGAGGAATATCAGAACTAAAACCTCGTTGCTAAATGGCACCAGTCGGCCATAATTGAGTTCTGGACGGGAAAACCTCGAATATTATATTACCAGCAAAATAATCAAAATTCGGAGAGCAAAAATGTTATAGGATAAACAATGTAGCCCGCCCGGCACAAGGTGCATGGCTGACAAAGGTTTCTTAGTTTATAACCGCATTAAAAATTAAACAAAATAATCGTAAATATTGTACCAAAAGCAACCGAAGTTGCTCATGCCACACGGCGGGACCAATGACCTATTTGCCTGACTCCATCCAAGATTACTTATTTCGAACAAGTTGACTTGCACGGCAAGTTTTCTTTCTTGGGAGTTGTTCCACAATGAAGTGCTTTGCGGAATAATATTGGTCTGTCACATTTGCGGGCACGTTGCAAAAACATTGTCTTTATTGTATTATTGATAAAGATATGCCTCGGCTCTGTGGGTGCGGTGCGGTTCTTTTGCGGGCGGATTGTGACGTTTTTGTAACATTTTGTTTTAAGCAATACTAGCGACCCGCCCCGGCTTCGCACACGTAGTAGAGCATATTAGGCGGTTTGGTTTTTTCCGACACTTCCAACAATTATTATCGTCATATTTCAACCAATTTACACAAAACCTTGACAAATTATATACCAAAAGCTTTATGAATCACTCTATCTATTGGTGAAAACCGCAAGAAAAGCAGTTCAGTGGTTTTTGAGTTTATTGCGAACAGACAGACAGACAGACGCGGCGGAGGACTTTGTTTTATATTATGTCGTGATAAGCCAATATCGCGGTGCAATTGCATTTTGCATTAAAAGACAATTGATATCAGTCTAAATTTGGCCTCAATATTGTGTTCTCACTTCCGTAATACTTCTAAAATCACTGCAAAATCTTACGATATCTAAAAGAAATTCCCAAGATTGTGTAAAATTATAATATGCCAACTACTTGTAACAAATAATAGAGTAAAATCAAACTGCTAATGATTCAAAACATTCGACCAACTTTATTATAATAGGTAGATGTTACTTTAAAACAAGAAGAACATTCAACAACAAGTAGAGAATGATTTATAGACGCAGAAAAGTAACGAATAATTATTTTGAAAATATATAACACAAATAACCAAAAATGCTCGCTATCAGTGCGACCTCGCCCTCACACTTCCCGTATAGCGCTCGGATGGTTGCAGATTGCGTTTGTCGTGTTGTCGTGCGCGCCGTGATTTACGAGCCCGCGACATCCAGCGGTGGGACCGCGGGTCGGTGTGTGCCTCGTGCCTCGCCTGACTAGATGTCGACTCCGTAATGATATTGCCCGCAATTTTATTGCTAATTAAGGGTTGTACAACTCCCTTGATATCGGTTTTGGGTAGGTTATTTGGTTTATTAAAGAAAATGTATGTTGATAAAGACAGTATTACTCACATGTGTTATTTAGCAACATATTATTAAACTTCGTTACGCTGTTATTTTCAAAGCTAATCAAACAACCCTAACCTTGAATCCCCACAAAACTTATTTTAACTCCTCAACGCAATAAAACAAATTCAAAAGACCAATATTTCATAAAAAAAATATGACAGTAGACATAATATTTCCTGTTGGGGTTTGACGCACCGCCACCGCCGCCGCGTAGCACCGCCGATGCGACCCCATCCGTCAGTGTAGGCCTCTCTGCGAACATAGGCGGCCGCCCGTAGCAACGCTACGCCGTAACCGCTACGAGAAAACACGTGAAAGAAAAATACTTCTATTTCAATTGGTTATTTCAGTTTTAATATTTCAAACTTATCGTTGCTTATCATGGATTTAAACGTATTGGACCTTTTTTATAACAAAATGGGGTAAGTTTTACCAACTTTTACGGCTTTGTTTTTGCTTTTTAATGTTTTCTAATTATTGGTTTGTGGATCGTCTTTTTTATGGTTTTGTAATTTGCAAATGACTGAAGTCGACTTTTATTGTTAATGTTTTGAAGGGAATAAACATAAACATTGTGAAGGCAAGCGGTTGACATGGTATGGCATTACAGATGTTTTCCTAGCTACACTGTGCTATTTGATTTACTTGGTGATAATGTCTCGATTTAATCATTAATAATGCGGGCTCATTAGGTGTTCATGTTTTAAGGGTCCGGTACAAAACATTTCCCTTAAATATAATTTTGTTTGTTTTAAATATAATTTGCGAGTTAAAGCCCATGTTATGATTAGTTTCAAAAGGTATGTTCTCATTTTTAGTTGTCATTAAATTTACCAAGGGTACCGTGGTTCCAAGTAACTTGCCTGTGGAAGTCAGATATGTAGACACGTCATCTAAAATACTGGTATTCCTTCACTGGATAACTGATAATGGGATATGATTTAATTGGTAAACTGATGAAGTTGACTCACTAAATTCACTCGCACGCAGATAGAATATTCTATGATAAGTACACCATACAAATTTTAATTTACATAAAAGAAAACATTACACATCGGGTGACACAATGGGCGATCTTATCGCTAAAAGCAATCTTTTCAAGACAGCCTTTGGATGATTCGGCGCTGGCCGGGCGGCAAAATCGAATGTATATTTTGCCGCCTGAAGATGAGTGTAGCACCATAAGGCTGTCGTCGCCTTTCCGTGACATTCAATTCTGAACGATAACTTTTTTAGCGTGCACATGATTCATAAGACAGTAATATTGATAACTGTAAAGGTCACGTATCGACGGTATCTATTAATTCAAACATGCTCGTCGAATCACGGTATTTTTAGGGTCTATGTGTTGGCTGGAATTAAAAATCTTGACCATTTTTCTCGAATCCCTGATCTGTTGATATGCTTCATAAGCATATTCTAACGTTGCAGCCTAAATGCTACAAATCGCTTTTAAACCGTTTGGCATTTCTACTGTGAATTTCAACAGAATTGAAATTAGCTTTTCACTTAGCTAGTAACTTATGCCAAATAGCTAAAACGGAACCCTTATAGATTCGCCCTTTCCGTATGTCTGTCTGTCTGTCCGTCCTTATGTCACAGCCATTTTACTCCGAGACTGTTGGCACCATACGGGGTGAAAGGGACACCGACGCGAAAACAGGAAACTACATCCTCAGTACGTCATTCTAAACCTCCCAACATAGAAATTTTTCGTCGGTTATTAAAAAAAAACAGCTGTTTCCTACAAAAGTGCAATACCTACACGGTCAAAATGTATGGAACAGCTGTTTTTTTTTTAATAACCAACGAGAACTATCTATGTTGGGAGGTTTAGAATGATGTACCTACTGAGTATGTGGTTTCCGTTTTCGCGTCAGTGTCCCTTTCACCCCGCATAGTTGGAATTTGGTAGAATAGGTGTCTTTTATGAACCGCTACACAAAAGTGAGGTGAAAGTGTGAAAAAATATATATATTTTAAAGTAATTGTGCGTGCGAGTCCGACTCGCACTTGGCCGGTTTTTTTATTTCTAGAACATCGTTGTGACTTAGGGCTGATGACCCTTTGTCTAGGTCGTCTGGATTCCACCAACATCTGGTTTGGACATCTCTCTTCAAAGCAATACCTATAAGCTTGTTGGATATTCACGAAAAGGGTCTTCTTCGCGTTGTTAGAACACTAAAGGTGGCTCCTTGTCCTATCCTACCAGAAGTGTAAAGAAGGGACTAGACTAGAAAGATATTGCAATTCATGTAATAGCATATGCTGAACTAGTGACGTGTTTAGTCCTGACAAACCATTCCAACCCATTCCAAAGCGTAGATCTCTATGCAAAAGAACGGGCAAGAATTCAATTTGTACATCCCTTGAACTCAAACTCAAAGCATTTATTTCAATTAGACCATTACAGGCACTTTTGAATGTCAAAACACAAAAAAAAAACTAAGCTACAGTCCCAGTCACAGGGCATAATAACTTGTGAAAGTACTGTAGTTGCCCATTCGAAAGCGTAGATCTCTATGGAGAAGAATGGGCAAGAAACTCCATGGACACTCTTTTAAATCAGAATATTGTTACAAAAACCTTGGTTATCATTCATGTTGAGATGGTACATCGTGTGAGAACAATGTAGTAAGACGCGCACATTCACTTCATGCAAGTATCCTGTCACACTGTCATATAATCCATGCCCTTAAATTGCCTTAATTGCATTGCCTTTATTAGTAAAATATCTCGCAAGTTCAGTAGACGGTTTTGACGGCCGAGGACAGGCGTGTTATCACAACGTAACATCTTTCGGCCCAAACGTGTTTGTTTAAACCAAGGTCGATTTTATAAGCTCTTTCACACTCGTACTTATAATACTTACATAATGGTTAGAAAATAAGTTAGTACACCATATTACAGGGGTGTTTGTGATTATTAATGTATTCAGGGTCGTGAGGTGACGAAGCGTTGGTGTTGTTGTGTCAGCCATGGTCATGTCTGTCGGGGGGTGAGTATGAATGAATCAGTTGACAGTCTTGGAAAAATAGGCCAGGTTAAAGTCTGTCTTTTAGTGACAATGGTATTATTTATAGCATCAACGGGTGGTGATAAAACTTAAAGTGATTTCGGCGCAAGTTGGATAGCTACTTGGTATCTGTTTGCGGATTGAATAATGTTACACTTCTGTTCAAACTTTATGGCGGCTCGGAAGTTAGCTGCGAGTGACGGTCTGCGCATTAGACAGTCAAGACGATGCGTCCTCTACACCCCGATGATACCTAAAATTGTATTCTACGCAGCTTTACGTTAGATGCTTCGACCCGCAATAAAGTTTGAACCGTTATACATACTTGCGCTAACCGTCACTCGCAGCTAACTTCCGAGCCGCCATACGGTTTGAACAGCACTATACCACGACATGAGCATAATAGCAACATATTACATAGGACTGCCTCGCTCGTCTAGTGGTCACAAGCGCGACCTTTGAACGTGAGGTTCTAGGTTCGATTGCCAGGTCGGGCAAAGGGTTATTGGGTTTTTACGTCAGGAATTTCTAGTAGTAGACACGGATTCTGGATTTGTGCCCAGGTGAAATGTGGTGTACTGACTATATCGGTACACCTCTGTCTAACTAACCCTTTGAGAATCATGGGCGTGATGTAATGTTACATAGGAAGGACTGAAACATGGACACAGGTAGACATATGTACACACATCAAAAGTATCTAGGGATCAACATATATTTTTGCAATAACTTTTCTCCTGATTGATATTAATTAAAATTTTCTTTAAGGATTCATCAAATAAAGTGTTTTCGTTTGTCACAGTAACGATAAACCAAGTCACCTTTGCATTAATAAAGAAATTTGCCATTTTCCTAATAAAGGGATTTTTGACATTTGAACCACTAACATTAAAGTTCGAAAAAAAGACTGAAATAACAGTTTTCTTTAAAATTTTATTGGGTAACTTAAACAATTAATAATCCGTGTTTCTACCGCGAACACTAACAACACAAGAACATCGGTTTGGCATACTCAAAATGAGTTCATCGAAATCACGCTGTGGAATGGCCGCCCATGTTCGTTGCAACAACAAAAAAAGGTCTTCTTGCGACTGGATACCCTCCATATTCGGCAGAGCTCTTCTCTGTAGCATATCCCATGCATGCTCAATCGGGTTCAAGTCTGGCGACTGAGCAGGCCAGGGCAGGACATTGATGTTAGCTGCGGCGAGAGTCTGTCTTACAACTCTTGCGGTGTGCGGTCGTGCATTATCATGCATTAACTGAAATAAGGGACCGATTTGCACTTGTAGAGGAACGATGACGTCTGATACAATCGTCTCAGCATAAATTTGAGCGTTGAGGTTGCCTCTGATCCAAATCAACTCAGTTCTTCCGCCGATCCAAATACCCGCCCATACCATGATGGTTCCACCACTATAAGGATGGACTTCCTGGCAGGATTTTAATCGCTGTTGGCGTCCAGGGGTTCTCCAGTGTCGTATACGTCTTGTATCCGGTCTCATACCAAAACGAGACTCATCAGAAAAGCACACGAAACGCCATTGTTCTTCTGCCCAATTTCTGTGTTCAAGAGCCCATTGATATCGAATCCTACGATTGTGCATTGCTATAGGTGGTACCCGTAGCGGTCTTCGGGAATGAAGGTTCACTTCATGCAAGCGGTTTCTGACTGTTTGGTCGCTAATTAAGTTCCCTGAAGAGTGATGAAGCCTCACGGCTAACATCATGGCGGTTATTGTTGGAGCTCTTCGAGTTAAGATTTGAATGTATCGGTCTTGTCTCCGTGTGGTGCAGCGATACCGTCCTCCATGGCGCTCAGCCACGGTACCAGTGCTTCGGTAACGTGTCCAAAGTCGACTGATAACACTCTGACTTGTATTCAGAGCTAAAGCCACAGTACGTTGCCGGGAACCAGCTTCTATCATTCCCACGGCTCTGAGCATTTCTTCCCTGCTTAAATGACGTCGCCGCTCCATAATAACGTTGGTTTTAATCAGTAGTAGGGAAACAGTAGCACTAATAATGTCTTTAATGCGTTGTATGTTTTTATAGGGAAAATATTGACAGCTTATTTTCATCTTTTACTCGAATTTGATTGAGAGTTCCTGATTCAAATTATGAAATGCACCAAAAAGGATCCATATAAATTTATAAAATCATAAATTTATTACAAAGCTACATCTCAATCTCAAGAAATCCGCATAAAAATGCTTGATCCCTAGACACTTTTGATGTGTGTAGTTACTAGCTAATGCCAGCGGCTTCGCTCGCGTGGTGTTCGATTATATTGATCCACGGGATCGTCTTACCGGGATAAAAAGTAGCCTATGTGCTATTCCAAACTATAAACCATCTCTGTGCCAAAATTCATCCCAATCTGTTCAGCCGTTCTGGCGTGATTGAGTAACAAACATCCATCCATCCAAACTTTCGCATTTATAATATTAGTATAGACTATAAATAAGTCTCCTCTGCGTAACTCTTCGGAAAAAACAGGCGAGAAATCTCCCATCATAAACAAGTCCATACGATCATTTACAGGCCGAACAAATTAATCGTTTTCTTAACAATAAACCTAATTTCTTACTACAGCAATTTTAAGCTACATCAACATTATTACATTTTTACGTGTCGCTACTTCGTTTAATTACCTGTAATTTGTAAGGTAGGTTACTTAACAGCCGCATAGTAGCCATTCATCATGACATATTAACTAGCACTTAAGGTACACCTGTTAAATAGGCGGCTGAAACAGCTAGCGTTGTTCACATTGCTTCATACATTTTATAGCATACCCACTCAGTTCATGGGTAATATCTAGATATTGAAGTTTGTATGAACAATCTTGAAGGTCACCTTAATCTATACCTATCATAAATTCAGAATTTTGTTTTGTTCCTAGTATTGTCTTTTGATATTAATCTTGGGATTAGAAAATAGCTTAATCAAAGGGCCATCTTTGTTCGTTGAAATCGCACAACTTCTTTTAGGGTACACCCATGAACATTTTTGCGATGTTTCGAATATCTTTTAGTCAATCAAAGGATAACAGCATGTAATTAGTATCATCTATAGCTAAACTAATATTATTAAAAGGTAAAATTTGTTTGTAAGTTTGTATATAGAGGGTAATCTTCGGAACTGCTGATCCGATTCCGAAAATTCTTTCACCAACGGGAAGCTACATTATCCCCGATAAGCTACAGTTAAAACGTTCTCGTGGGTTAATTTCTGCACATAACGGGAGCGAAGCCGCGAGAAAAGCTAGTCGTACATACATACGTAAACTGACGCATTTTCCCACTGGGTTCGCGGATACTACAGAACGACACCTGTTACGATAGTATGAATCCTTATACCTACTTCTTTTGCTTCATACACTTTCTCACATCATACACGCACACCTGGATGCGAGAACAACGCACCTCAACACCGCCACAAATAAAGAAATCATTCCCTCAATCTCATCATCGTCATCATCATCTGCCTAGCCTTTTCCCAACTATGTTGGGGTCGGCTTCCAGTCTAACCGGATGCAGCTGAATACCAGTATTTTACATGGAGCGACTGCCTATCTGACCTCCACAACCCAGTTCGTACTGGGTAATACGATACCCCTTGGTAAGGTTGTCAGACTTTCGGGCCACTGACTACCTGTAACGACTGTCAAAGATCTACAAATGACAGCCGGGACCAACGGCTTAACGTGCTTTCCGACGCACGGAGGAAACTCGGTATGTAATGGGTAGTCACCCATCCACGGACCAACAACCCAGACAAGCGCAGCTTAACCTGATGATCGACCCGAGCGGCTGTTCATCAATCAAGTTTAAGTATAATTCCTAGACCACATCCCCCCGTCTTTTTCTACAAAAGTAAGGGCCACATTAACACGTGACATGCCGTGACTAAACAAACCACAAAGGTATTAGCTTTAGCCTCACTGCACAGCTTATTAAGCTATTTAGTTAAACAAAAAAAAAAGGGGACACGCAAAAATGAGGACGCCATGACAGTGCGTGCCTTGATCGTGAATTATGAACGGAGATGGATAATTACAGCTATTGAACGAACTGATCCGAGGGGTAAGGGCTGAAGAAATTGCTGAGGAATTTGAATTTTTGTGGCTAGGATTGTAAACAAAGAAGAGCTACGACGCTGAAGTCAGAATACGTGATGTGAAACTATGAATGAACGGCCTGGTTATTTTGGTTGATCATGGTCGAGGCTTTGCTCCGTAAATCTGCTATAGAATGGCAAGTTACGAGTTCGGATTGTTTGTTTAAAATGAAAATAGAACAAGTAGACAATTTCAGTTCAAGGTTCGAGATCGGTTTCTTCTAGGCCCTAGGCCGCATCAACGCTTCACATCAGGCGAGTTGCGGCTAAACGCAAGCCTTAGTAAGTTAGTACATAGTATAAAAAAGATAAATATGATTTCATAACAGATTCACTTGAACAGGCCCTTACGGACCCCTTCCTCTTTGGGCCTTGGCTGTAAATTGGCACGAAACAAATTGGGGAAATGTAGCGAATAAATGTTTTACCTAATTATGGTTTGACCTGTATACATTTTCGTTAACCCAATTCTAAGTCCAAAACTCCAATCGAGATGCAATTTCCCAAAGCGAGAAAAACTTTATCCATTACGATTGTTATCTCAAATCTAGCCAAAGATCTAGGCAGTGCAATTTCTCGACCTTCATATAAATGAAAAAAGTTTCTAAGACAGGGTAGGAGTTTAGGACCCGTACAAAAATACCGGTCGCGTGCGGCCCGCGATTTGAGCCCGATGTAACGAATTACAAATCAATAATATGCTTGTTTTGTCGCAACTATGCAACTTGAACTACGCTTTGTCATATCATTTTTGTTAACCGACTTCAAAAAGGAGGAGGTTCTCAATTCCTCGGAACCTTTTTTTTATGTATGTTCCCCGATTACTCGAAGATGGCTGGACCGATTTGGATTTTTATTTTTTTGTTTGAAAGGGTATACTTCCCGATTAGAAATTTTATCAAAATCGGTTCAGCAGTTTGGTTTCAACACCAAAATATCTGGTAAAAATACGTTAACCAAGTAAAAGAAATTACGAAATTCATACTTGATGACAAGGGTTTGTGTGTGTTGCGATAACTGAAAAGGGTAAAATTAAAACTTTTTTACAAAAAAATAACCGACTTCCAAAAAAAAAACACTAAAAAACGTGGAAAATAACTTTACTTTCGGAAGTCGGTGGCAAAAAAGTCAATGAAACAAACAATAGTCACCGACTTCCGAAAGTAAAGTTATTTTCCACGTTTTTTAGTGTTTTTTTTTGGAAGTCGGTTATTTTTTTGTAAAAAAGTTTTTATGGAAGAAATAGGTTTTGGCGGTAATTTTCTGGGATATTACGCTCAATATGAATAATTTTCTAACAACTCTCAAGAGGAATAGACTGATTTTTTCAATAGTTTTTTATTAATCGTTTTTAAATAATTTAATAGTCTTTACAAAATAAGTACTAAATAGCCATTCTTCGTAGCATAAGTACAGGTGTAGGAGGCTGCTTATAAAATACCTACGTCTCGCTAGATAATTATTATATTTATTTATTGTAAGGAAGCCGACCCCAACATAGTTGGGAAAAGGCTAAGCAGATGATGATTTATTGTCAGGCAACTCGGGCCCATAGATATTTATACCTTACAGACTAACATACATAAATGATGAAATACAATTGGTGTTAGTAAATAGAACCTTAAAACTATGTGTGTTATGTTTCAGTCTGCAGTAATAGGGGGCGATTTGCTTATCGAATTAATTTACGTTGCCATCGACCTTGGCCAAATCCCGACTCCGAACAGCTACTGAGAAATTCCTAATGGATAAACCCAATAACAGATTGCCCGACCTGGGAATTTAACCTAGGACTTCTTACTCAGCAGTAGCGCTTACGACCACTAGACCAATTATTGAGTTTCAATTTACCTCATGGCATAGTTAGCTTTAAAACGATATTTTTTGCACGCCGTCCATAATGTCGCATTCTGTTTGCGATGGAACAAATTACAAATCAATAAGTAATGACTTAGTTTGTTGAACAAACTTCGCCATTTCTTGGTCACGAATCGCGGATTAATTTATTGAATAGCTTTAGTTAAAACCACAGAACATTAACCATGGATTTTGCATAAATTAAGATAAGAGTGATAAAATCTACGTCAGTATTTTAAACAGTCTTGGTTAAATAGGTACAGTCATAAAAAAATATTGTTATGCATATTGACACCCTACTTCGAAAGTGCATAATTCTTTTCGCTGTAGGCGGAATTAAAGCCACCATGATTTTTATTCAATTCAATTTGTACAGTTGATTACAGAAACAGATAGTGCCTTCCTGTCAATGTCCAATGTCACTCAAACGCCAAAAGAAGTATGCAGCACTGTGTAGCCATTTTATACAACAGTCAAAGAATGGCAGTTAAGATTATAATATACAGAAAAAATTAGGTTGGTAGTCAATTTGCTCAGTAATTAATTTCCCTGTGTTCAGTTTAAACTGAAGTAACTTATGCAGAAGTGATTATAACAGAAATAGATTTATTTTTGTATAATCTGTTTGAAAAATGTCATGTTCTCCAATGCAAATGTAAAGTTTATAGCTTCATTTAGAAGTCACGATATAAAACAGTAAGTTAGGTCAACGTTCCCAGTTTGCAATAAAACTGTTTTGGTTATTATTTTATACTGAAGCATTTTGCAATTTTTTGGGTTCAATGAAATTGTATTCCTTTATTTCTTCCTAGATTTAATGGATAACCTGCAAACACACAGTTAAAGGATTATTTTTACAGAATTAATACGAGTATGTGCTTGATAATATTATTTGTGAGAATTTAAAAAAACATTGGTCAAAGTAATTGAGCATAAGTCCTACCTAATGTTGTTTATTTGACCATAGACCTACCTAACCCCTTTTCGTTTTATGAATATGTATATATTTTTCATGTTGACGTGTCTTCGCGGTTTCACTTCCTCCACCACGGAGACCCTTTCCGTCACAATTTCTTCAACTATACGTATTATGAAAACATGATTTTATCGAAGCCAAACTTCGAGCAATATTCCGAAACTAAATAAAACCTGTAAGTACATATACGAAATACTGAAAAAAAATAACAAAGTATTATTGATAGAAAACTTTATCAGATGGCCTAGTGTCCATTTATTCTCACGGTCAAGCTAAAAGGCCTTAATATTAGTATGTGTAAATAATGAATTAAAGTTCTAAAAACTTCAATCAATACCACAATACTTTCAATATTATAATTAACTAGCGACCTACCCGTGGCTTCGGCCACATGGAGATCGGAAGATATTCTCATGCGGACGTACTAACCAAACAAATAGTATCTCTACTCCTGGCTCAGGTCATGGAAATCCGATCAGCCGCTAAGGCGTAAAAAGTAACAGACAAGCAGTCAGACATATTTTCTTTCGCATTTATAACATTAGTGAATATGAATTATGACGGTTCAACTTAAATTACGGTTATTTTACCACAGACTACGTTAAATAAGTTATCGACGTAGTTGACATTGGGTCTGCCCATTAAGCATGCGTCATCATTATTCAAACGCCTACGTTGCCTATTATGCCATGGCCTACCCTAAGGACGTACGCAATGATTGGTGATATCATGAAGCAATCTCATAATAGCAGTCCAGAGTGTGGAATTTGGCGGTGTGATTTGTGTGACGGAAGTACCTCGGAAAGCACATAAAGCCGTCAGATTGCCATGGGACTGTGAGAGTGAGGGAAGACGGAGTGCAGATGTGTCTGTGCACACACTAGTCATCATTTGCACTACAATATCTCACGCGGCGCAAGTCTTCGCTGTGGTTGGCCATCATGGCCGAAAGTATCAGTACCAACTGGCTACTTTATGTACATATAATGTAGTTTATTCGAGTCATTAATATAATTGCGTATTCTATATTGTTTGAGTTTTCACAAACTGAAGGATCTGACTTTGAACGTCAAATGTCCTTATTTAAATTCTCAGCTTCGGAAGAAGTGGCGCAACAAACTCTCCTACATCTGTCCGTCTGAGTTCTAGATGCTACACGTCGCAAACAACAAAATTATAAAAACTGTCGTAATTTTTTTTGAAAAACTAATTAATTATGCACATTGAACTTGTAAATGCCGTGTCACCAGGGTCGCAGGGCCACGCTGATACACAATAAATGAAGGACTATGGTGACATTGAGACCGTACCATTAAGCGCACGAAACGACCACACATGGGACTTTAACTGGTTGTAGGCTGTTCCAATGTCACTTGGATTAGCGGTGGGCTTTTGTGTTTGATTAGCGGTTTTGGTGTTCCGGAAACTTGGGGTACTTAGGTTGCGTTTCCACCAATGATATGCTAGGATGTGCTGCGAGTGATGATGTGAGACTAACTAATAATATCGCGTATTTTTTACAGCTTCAGCTTAGCTGACGATATGAAAAAGGAAAATATCTAAAAGAAATCTTATCTAAGAGTTACCAGTAAGCGCACGAAACGCCCAAATAGGCTGTTCCAATGTCACTTTGATTAGTGGTGGTGTTCTGTGTTTGATTAGCCAGTTTGGCATGCCAGCTGGAGTGGCATGAGATGGAGTTTTGGTAATGGAGTACGCTTCGTTACCTTGTTACTTGCACTGAGATTGTAAACCCCCAATAGCATCATGTGTTATCATCGGCTTGATTCGACGGATAAGTTTTTCCGTTGGTTTCGGGTTTCCTAAGTTACTTTGTGAGTATTGCCTCATCCTCTCTGCTTCCATCATGGACCAGCTGTTTCGGAATTATCAGGTATATCCCGCCAGTGCCACGGTTTGCTACAGTGTTCACCCAACCGTATTGCATAAGACAAGCTAATCTATCAGCAACTCCATAGTCTCTACATTGTAGCAAAACTCATTCATCACTGCTATAAATATCCCTAACCCAATACCGACAGCAAATAACGACCTCAACTTTATTTGTGAACCGTTTATTGACAAAATATTTACTCACATTACGCTGTTGGGCGTCAGACTATAATTTTATTTAGCCTTACAAATCTATCATCATTATTGTCAGTGTTTCAGTAATTACTGGCGACCCTGACCCTGGCTGGCGTGACGGGGTATCATTTTATTTTAACTAATTAAAATGTCGTTGTAATTGGTAAAGGATAGGGTGTAGGTACACGCGACAGTTTTAGCTTATCTGATTGGCTGGCCACCTGTCTGTGGGGCGACAAATTGCGGCGTTTAGGGTATCTCATTTGCGTAATGGATCTTCATGGCTGCTGTTGATGAGTGATTGGATACCCCTACTGTTTGGGAATATGTGTCTAATTTCGGAAGTAGTAGAGTTATTTTTTAAACGGCTTGTCTGAAATCGTATTGCTAACATAGGTACCCATTTCTGCCGTCTAGCAGCTTGGCGGTCTTTCAGTTAAAGGACGTCGATGTCATGCAAGCGTGAGACATTTCAGCTTAGTCCCTATGGACTGGCAAAGCATCCGTGATGCCGGGCGTTTTGTGCATCCATAGGAGGCGGTGGCCACTTACCATCGAGTATCCGCTTGTTTGTTAAATCAACCAATAATATAATATTTGTTACAGACCCGGCATTCAAATATTGATATGACGCCCACAGTTTTACACAACTTACGATTACCTCATATAATTATGTTACGTGAGGTCACCGTAAACCTAAAATATTTTCTACAAAACAAAACAAAGCCAATTTCACTTTACTTTTTTTTTATTCAGCTACTCAAACTTACACGTCATATCACATCCCATTAGATATGCATCCATTATATAACATTATATGGAAAGTCCAGATTACAGTGCTTTGCCCGTGTGAATGTTTTCCACCAGTGTGTGACGGAATGTCATAAGCCTATAGCGATTTATACTACTGTGCTTCTTTGTCTTTGTCCGACGGCTTTAAAGGTATTTTGATTTAAAACCAGTAGGTAACACTTTCAGTAAGTCTAAGTTTGAAGTTCTACGGAGATATTTGGTCGTGTAAGATCATATGTCTCATTCAGCTAAAAGAAACGTCATTATTCCTAGAAATAATCCATTTTATCGATTTTAGGGTTAAACCCTCCCCCCTCCTCCTCCCTCGGTTAGGGTCCTTGGGTACAACTCTACACCCATTCAATTTTTCAGTCGTTTTACTTTCGCCTCTTGTATTTTATTATTGAAATCAACTGCACAAGCGTTTTACCAAACAGCTTCCGCTTCTAACTTGTACCAAATCGTGCATTAATTTCTTAGCAATGACAGTCTCGATCGAACATGACAGCCCTATTATTTTCTAAAACTGTCTTCTATGTACCGCAATTATTACTTATTAGCTAGAATTTCTGTCGAACAACGTTTTATTCACCGTTGTGAATTATTGATGCCCTACAATTTGTAGTTTCTTTACGGAAATTGGATTAATAACTGAGATTTCGTAGAATTTTCTTTTTGATATTGCATACTAGAATAGAATAACAGAACATTATTTATTCGCAAACAAGGACATGACTTTGATAGTACTGTTTCTTTACAAATATTTTCATTGAACTTTATTATTTCTCAGAATTATTAAATTGAGTCACAATGACTTGAGTTTTGCAGTGGAAAAGGCATTTTGCTATTATAACTTCTAGTTTAATAAATACGAACTTATAATAAAATAAATGTGAGGTTTGAAGGTCGGGAGTTGAGGAATTCTCAAAGGACGAGGAGGAGTTCCGCTCTAATCTCTATGTGAATAAGTATATTATGCTTTGGCATGTTTATTAGTGATTAAGACCCTCTTCGTCTGTTAATTTGGTTTTTTTTTTGTTCTAACGTAAATTAATGTTTGTTTCAGGTGTTTAGTTGGTAATTGTTAACATGCCTGCCCTCGAGGATGTTGGTCAGAATGGATCGTTGCTCCACGCTCTCTCCGTCGACCCCTAGCAGCCGCGGCATGGACAAGTATGAGCAGCTGGCGGTGGTAAGTCTACATAACCAATACGGCCCTACCAAGAGCAAAAGCGGTATCTCAAAAAAAAAACCTCCACCTCTTTATGAGAGGGAGTGGGCTGTAATCCACCGAGAACATGATCTCGGAACAGTGGTGATGGAATAAATTATGCAAAGTAATGTGTCTGCTTGGATTCGGGTCGTCACCACTGGGTTAGCTCTGCTCTCTTACATCACAACTACATATGTGATGATCTTCGCGAGGTCACTGGTAGTAGCTGGATGAGAGTAGCCTAGGATCAAGTTCATGGCGTGCCTAGAATTCAACTAGGTATGCTAATGGTGATTGAGTGACTGTGATGTGTAGTGACTCTACTAAGGTAGGTAGTAGAGTGGCTCGTGGCTCGGACTAAATAATAACAGCCGCTCGGGTCGATCTTCAGGTTAAGCCACGCTTGCCTAGGTTGATCCGTGGATGGATGACCGCTCATTACATACCGAGTTTCCTCCGTGCCTCGAAAAGCACGTTAAGTCGTTGGTCCCGGCTGTCATTGGTAGATCTTTGGCAGTCGCTACAAGTCCTAACTAATGTAGTCAGGAGCCCGAAAATCTGACAACCAGTCTTAACACGGGGTATAGTATTATCCAGTACTAACTGGGTTGTGGAGGTCTGATAGGCAGTCGCTCCATGTAAAATACTGGTATTCAGCTGTATCCGATTAGTCCGGAAGCCGACCCCAACATTATTTTGAAAAGGCTAGGCAGATGATGATGAGTGAGCAAATACGGACAGAGTTTTCAAAAGTTCAGTTTCTTGCGAAATAACTACACATAGCCATGTCTCCTGTGCTGACATTACATTCCAATTCGATGGTTTCTGTATTTTGGAAAACAAAAGAGAAGAAAAGAAATAACATTAAACGAATTACAAATTATTTCAAAAATACTTTCTTGATCAACAGAGGAATTTCAGCAATTTGTTCACTTATTGGATTTGAAAGTTACTTAATAGAGCCGGTAAATATTTGTGGGTAAAGAAGTGATTTCAACCATTACGTCAGTAACAGTCGGTGTCAGGCCCAACTTACAAGAATACACCGCTATTTGTAACTGCCTGAAATACTTGCAACTAGATTAATTTGGTTATTAGTAACACTGGCGTTTCTATTTCGGGAATAAGACATTAGTTATAAAAATAGAAATAAATGTTTCCGTTGATGTTCTGCGAAATTAATGTAGAATCATTACCTAGTCATTTTCTATAGTGAGGTGCCTCATTTTATCGAAAAATTACATAGGACGGGCGTCTCTGAAAATGTTACGATTTTAAAAACATAACGAAGATCCTTAACTCGTTACTAGTTTTATTTAGGTCTTTTTCAGGAAAAGTGTGTATAAAATAGCTGAAAGTTAACACGTAAATGAAAGAACGTTGAGAAATGAAAAATCTTAGGACAACGTGATCTCAGGTTCTGGAGATGATGGTTGATAGAATGAGGTATGGAAAAATAAAATTTATTGCACCGACTGCCACAAATAAGTTAAGACAGTAGAAGGGTGATGATGAGCTACTTTAGACAACTATATCTTGTTTCGTTTAGGTCGGCGAGGGCTCGTACGGCGTTGTGCTTAAGTGCCGACGCCGCGACACGGGCCAGCTCGTCGCCATCAAGAAGTTCCTGGAAACTGAGGAAGATGCTGCCGTCAGAAAGATGGCACTCAGGGAGATACGCATGCTCAAGGTAAAAGATGTCATCAAGTCTTAAAAACTACGACTGCGCTAGGTGAAGCGAACTCGAGTGGAACACTTAGGAGCCCCGACCTATTGCTACTGGGATTCGCGCTCCGCTTGTGCTCGACTATCCTAGCGTAGATACAGCTTACCAGATCATTTCGTAGGCTTTCATTATTGCTACCGTAAATCTTCACAAGATATAATAAGTAGAGTACAACGTTTTTGTAATGATATCTACAACGCCACAAACGAACTACGCGTTGACGTCACGCAAATTTTATACTGCCCAATCAGAGTTATCCGCGAGATAAGGATCTGTCAACCAACAGCCTGTCCACCACCCGGCTGTAGCCCACCAGAAACAACATCCATCTGGTTAGAGGATGCTCTAAATTTTGATGTAAAGTTACGTGGTGAATACTTTCACTTAGTTTGTTTTACGGACCCCTGCAGTGTTTAATAGGAAGTTTAGTCAACTGCTTAAGTGGTCTCAGGCATAAACAAGAATAGTCTTCATTAGGACTTCATAACACCTCATCTTTTCTTTTCTTTTTGTCCCGCTTGATGAAAATTGCAGCTTCAATAGCGCCTTCCTGTCTTCGTAACTGCGAAATACTGAAGAGTATGGCATCATTTCCAGAAACTGCGGCACGACCACTTAGTGAACATGATCGAGGTGTTCCGTCGTAAGCGGCGGTTCTACTTAGTGTTCGAGTACCTGGATCATACACTTCTGGACGAGTTGGAAGCTACCCCCGGTGGCCTAGGGGAGGACACCGCTAAGAAGCACCTGTACCAGCTTCTTAAAGGCATTGACTACTGTCATCAGAATTCTGTGAGTATATCTCGTTCTTATTAATTTTTGAATGCAAAAAGTGCAATGTTGGCAGTAATGTCAAGGACAAAAACAGTATCAAAACTGCAGCTTTTGCAGCTGTTGCTTAGTTAAAATGCAGGCATCATAATACTGGCCTTACTTCGCCTATTACCACTTTTTAACGATTACTGAGTGTGTTTTCGGCTGACTACTTTTGGTCTAGCTGAAACCAGCTACTGACAGCTCTTTCTAAATAGCTCAAAATATGTGGTAGTAAAGTAAATCTCCCAAAAGTTTTGTACTCCAAACGATGTTTTATTTTGAACAGATGCTTCTGTTTTGTGTAACTATCTAGCTCAACATAGAGAGGATTAGTAATGAAAAAGAGAGGCATTGCCCTGCAGAGCGACACAGGTTCACTAAAAATAATATAAATTCTACCTCAGATAATTCACCGCGACGTGAAGCCAGAGAACGTACTGGTGTCCAACGCGGGCATCGTGAAGCTGTGCGACCTGGGGTTCGCGCGGGCGCTCGCGGCGCCGGGCGAGCCCTACACCGAGTACGTGGCCACCAGGTGGTATCGCGCGCCAGAACTCCTTGTAGCTGAACACAGGTAACTAGAACAGACCCCTCTGCAACACTTGCTGGTTCAATTCACCGCGACGAGAAGCCAGAGAACATGCGGGTCCTGGTCTCCACCGTGGAGTTCCAAAAAGTGGGACCAGACTAGGTACCGAAATTTCGTAGAAAGTATGGTGATTCTATTAGCATATACTTACAATGGAATCCTTGTTCTAGAGTTCTAGTTCTCAATTCTTCCGACGCCTATAAGGTTCTCGGCTGAAAGTATTCTTACCCATTGGTATACAATTATGGCCTTAGTAAAGGTTTTTGGTATTTCAGGTACGGTCCCGAGG